>JANEYF010002135.1:982500-1148311 GCA_029963845.1 Rhamnusium bicolor
AATTTTCTTTGAGTAGGTGTTTGAAATACTGTTTTTTGCTTCATGAAATATAGTTGAAGATTTTTTAATTTAATACGTGTTTCACCCTTTTTATTTATTTCCCATTTTATGACACTTTTGTGTTATTTAGCGAGCTCTTTAGAGTTACCCAACACTATTTAGGTAATTCATAATTAATTTTGACCAAGGTACATTTATGATAAAGGCGACAGAAATAATTAAACAATCTTTATTCAAACCTAACAAAATTAGTTTCATTGGGTCTCTTGAGGATACAAGTATGGGGGTGATCCTACCTACAAAGATTTACTTTAAACTATATCAGGATATCATCCACATTCTAACACCCTACCAACCACAAATTTGGGTTGGAAAAAAGCTCAGGAACGATTGTGTACGTAGATTTTTGAAAAAAACCGGTTTTCGAATTCCAGTATTCCAAAGAAACGGGTTAAACCAGTTTTAGAATTTATACAAAATAACAAACAAAGTGTAATGAAAACAGTTAAACAGTGTTTATACTTGCATTAAAAATTTTTAGTTTATTTAATATTTATAGAATTACAAAAATACAACAAAGTAAAATATACCTGTTTTTTTGTCATATGTTTTCCGATAAAACTAGTTTATGTATTAACGTTTCCAAATGAAATAAAATTGTTGATCTTTCTCAGCTAAACACTTTTTAAAATTCCTTTGCTTTCGTCAACAAATACACTCAATGCTTTGTGTTTTGTGTAATGTAGAATTGGAGTATTTTGGTTATACACTATTTGGTGAATTGGTCTAAGAACAAAAATTTAGGAATCGGAAGGCCATTAGGTACGGGGTTGAAACCCTACCATTGAGTAGCCTTTAACAAGGAACCAACCAAATGTCCTTACAGAATGTAGATATCTCTAGTCGTTCACGAGTTATAAGGAAAATGTAGTGTGACGTCACCCCCAAAATTTAACTAGTGTAAAAGTACAATTTTTTTATTTCTTGTCATTTTCCGATAAAACTAGTTTACGTATTAATATTTTAAAATGAAATAAAATTCACTTTATCGTATTGTATAAGTTTCTGTTCTTCTGTTATTTGTGAATATTTCAGTAGGTATTTAAAATATAGCTAATATTATGTCTGCATAAAAGCCGACACTGGGAACCAATACCTCCATCCAAACTGTAAGCATAACAGAATGGGTTTGTGAATTTTCATATCAAACATTCGCCTGACTCATGAAGATTAGTTTTACAGAAAACTTTTACAATTTAAAAACCGCTTTTCGAATTTCACAAATTTACCAAAAAAAAACCAGTTTTTAAACCCTGTTTTTAAAAACCGACATACTCTACAAAGAACAGATTAACTCGCAAGTGATTCAAACATGGAAACTTTTCTTTTAGTATTACGAATGCGTTTTCTATAATTCTTCTGGTTCATTTATGAGCTGTGTTAAAATGATTTTGAGTTGGACTCAAGGAATCTTCATATGTTGTTGAAATCAACCACTTCTTTAAAGGGTAAGCTGATTCCCCTAAAATAATTGCATTAAGATGTGGTCTTCAAATGTTGTCCATTCTACGAAACAATGAACAATTGCGGAGCACTTTTGCATCGTGTACAGTTCCGGGCCAAATCGCACTTACATAGTAAAGTTTCGTATCTGCAAACAGCCATACAGTTGATCGAGTTTTCCTATGTGGATCTACATAAACCGGTTCTACATATCTATATTTATAGGTATCTATACCTATAAGAATTCCTTCACATGCACCACACACTAAGCATACCTGCTATTTCATGAAATTGCTATACCGCGTTTAATGTAACAGTGGGCCATGATATTATTTCATTAAATTTAATTTAGTTAACGGCATCTACAAATTCATTAACACTTCTAATGAAGGGGGTTGGAACCTTTGATGTGAAGATAATACTGACGTAGTTTTCCACGAAACACCAAAACTATATGGTGTTGATTAAAACAGTTTTAATCATCTCCAGATAATGCCAACATGGTTGGCGAAACGCGCGTCGAGTGCAGTATATGGTGTTTTGGTGTTTCGTGGAAAACTACGTCAGTGTTATGAACTCATCTACAAATCGTCATTCTCAACATTCCATGCATGTCGCAAATACCATGGTATTGACCACCGTTTCCCAGCCCAATGCATTGCAATTAACATTTTCTGCATAGGTGACAACACGTACCAACGGTTGGTATTATTTTCTAGTGAAGAAGACTTCTGAATTGTTCTCTATGCAACCTAAATCTCTCTTAAAATTCGTCATCAGAGAGGAAGGCAAAGTCAGTTGTTCTCTTTCTAAAACGATATTCCACTGGTGCAGCACAATCTTCTTCCCTAGAATAATTTAAAGTTGACCACATATTAGGCAGCATGTGTACAAAGAACAAAAGATTTATTAATACTATCGCTTGTAGAAGTTCGTACCCACAGTTAAACATAGGCAGAAATTTTTATACAATTATAATGAAATGCATAACACAAACTTACAAGTGTTGATTTACAGAACTGGCCTACAAGTGCAAAATATCTTCCGTAATTATTAGTACAGCAGAGGTTAGTACACGATGTGTTGTGTTAGAGAATCTAAAAAATTGTTATACTTGTATGGTTTGTATTATGAACATCAAATTGAATATGACTTTTTATGCGTATAAGTAGATTTTCTAATTTTACTCAAAAACAGTGAAACTTTTTCAATATTAACAAAATAATATTAGCCACCATTGCGGCTGGTGAAAGTATAACTATACATTTTTGAGAATTTTTATACTTTTATTGAAAAAAATATAAAATATAAAATAATTGTAATACTTTGTATTTAGTTACATGCTTTTAAAGTAGTATTTCGACAAATATCATTATCATGTCTACAAGTGTTGAAAATTGTGCATAACACCGTGTGGTACAGAGTCTTTGTCAATATTCAAGAATACTATTCTGTTAATAAATTTGATTTGATCAATTATAGCATTATAGTAAAAGTAAATATAATAAAAAAAAACACAAAAAATGTATATAAGAGAGTAAATGGAAATTCACAAAAACCTACTTAATATGGCCTTTATCTACCCTGAATCAAACTGAGACACGCGAATGTAAATTTATTTATTATTATTTCCAGCTTGTATTATTATCTATCCTTGTAATTCTTTATGTAGTCTCTTACAACCATTCAAAGCTTGTTTCATAAGGTCTTTTCTACCTTCTCTTTTTTACTTTGCGTGAAAAATGTGGAATATTGATTATCCCGCATAAATTACTAAGGTGTGGTTTTGAATTGCCTACGTGAAAGGTACCAAACTTGAGAGTTGTTAATATTCGATGTTGATTTACTTTTCACTTTGTTGCAAAGTGTCTTGTAATATAATAATGGGACGTGTATCGTGTGTCGATGTTTACTTCTCTTTAATGTGACTTTTTTCTTGAAGCTTTAAATCAGCATGTAAACTTTAGTAAATCCATCCAAATTTTACCGTTGATTCACTGTACATATCCATTATAATTTATGGATACATAGATAACTATTAGTATTAGAGCAAAACTGAACGAGTTTTTGTTTTTTTAAGACTCATAAATACGTCACGGCTACTAAGATATTTTTAATTATATTGCAATATTGAAGGGAAAAGTAGTCCACGATATTATCCGAAGAATTTCATTCTGATTTGTGTGCTGACCGTGAGGGTAATTTTTTTAATGTCCCATGTTTTATTTATTTACTTGTTACGATAGAGTTTTTCTCTCTGTCAAAAATACCATCATATTTTTCATTTTTTAAATTAGTTACCCAAGCAACAACTCTAGTTTTAAAATTCTCTATAAAATATCCTGAAAGCCTATTTCTCAGACCACTAATAAACGTAAATAGTCTAAAAGAACTCCATAAAACTGATTTAAAACCCTTATAAAAGTAAAGGGGCCCGCCCACCTAGAGAAGGGCCTACATGCCGCTTTTTAAAACTTCAATTAAAACTTTGAAGTTTTAATAAATTGTCCAAATCTTTACTTGTAGAGTATCTAAGGAGTATTATAAAACTATATTTCGTTTAGGATACATACCATATTAAAACTTAAGAGGCACACACAAATGCTTTGAGCTGACATTTGTACTAAATGAGTAAAAGCAAATAATTCTAGTCCTACGCTCACTTGCTCCACGCATGCTATTGTATGGGCCTTATGCATAGTTATAAAATGAACATATGGCGACAAATGAGAACGATTCAGCTTTTAGAAGAACTGCTTATAATGAAGTATTGGTGTTTCGGCCGAATACCCTGTATATAGTTATTTGATATGTTAATTATTTTGTATTTTAGAAGGGTCACAATTTATTTGCAGTAAACAAATTCATTAATATTATATTTTCTTTGCCCGTATGGAATTATTAAAATAGATAGTTTTTTTGTTATTTTTTTGTATTACTTTTTGCCTCACGGCTTCTGGTTGCAGGCGACAACACCGCGAGGAAGAGAGAATTCGATATAATCGCTTTAAAATAATAAACTGCTATTCATCATTTCTTTTAAATATTTTGTGCATTGTGCTCCCATTCTTGCAATTCCTCCTGCTAAGTACTGGTTGCAACTACGACGCTAAGCTTACTGTAAAACATAGGTAGATAGTTCTTAAAAATTCGTGCGCTCCATAAAAATACAAATTTTAAAAAATATATGAGTATTTTTTTCTCGGTGACTTAAAAATAAACAAATCGGTAGCATTAGCCCATAATATGGTTCGGTGTTAGTAAATTGTTTTTAGAAAACATTTCTATTAGATACAAATTACACTTTACTGTTCAATCCGGAACATTCCCTATATGGCTGACCGTTATACATATTTTCCCCTAGTAATAATGGCGGCAGTTCATATAAACACTATTAGTTTTGAACAATTCTACATCAAACATGTTTTTTCTTAAAATGCCTATTAAATTACCACTTGCCCTTTAAATATATCGATTTGTTCTTGTGGAAGTATATTTTAAGCCTCATTGACCTTATCATATTGCTTGAAACCTTTAGGCTTACCTTAAAACCTGTTTCAAACCCTTTGAACACATAACACAACCGTTTTAAAATTTATAGGATTTATGGTGCCCTGATACATAACCTAAAAATACACTTTTTTATCCAGTGCGTTAGTTTTACTATAGTCGGGCCGGTGTATGATTGTAACTTTCCTCAAAGAGCCATAATCATATATAATTTTATTCGTTTGAATTGTCAGTAGACCAGTTGTGCATAGATATACAAATAAATAACTTATTTATAACTACTTTTTTGAATGATTGTATCGTAAGATTAGTGAACAGTAAACTACAAACAGAAAATGAATATATGTGTTTTTATTTTGACATTCCTAAAATTAACATTACAAATTAGAATCATATGTAACGACATTATTAAAATTAGCTATTTTAAACTAGAAATGATTTTGAGCAGGTAAAATTTTACATCCCTGATATACAATATCTATTTACGTAAACTAGAAAAGAGCTAACAGAAAATAATATATTCTTGCCGAAAAACACAAATAAATTCTTCTTTTTACGTTTTCCTTAACTTAGAATAACCGGGGTGGTAAAACGTATGCTAACCGTGAATTTGGTTATTCGAAAATATTCGTATTAAAACAATCATAAATCGAAAGGAAACTATTTAACTCGAAACTCGACTCGAGATAAACGTCAGTTTATACTAAAGGTGGAGAATTATTTTATCAGCGAAAAAGGAAATGGTGGACCCTTGTTTCCTGTTCAAACTGTACAACAGCGAACACCTGACCTGCGTGGAATTTAGAAAATTGTATCATATTGTTTGAGTACCGCTGATAATTGGACCGAATAACATTATTTCTGACTTTGACTCTTTAAGATGAAAATTGTAATCTTCTTACAGCGGCCCGACTATAGTGATATTTTAAAACATTGTATTCTGGAAAAAGAGAACCAAACTCTTTTATATTTAAGATCAGACCATTGCTCTTGCTTCTTTATATCAATGATCTAAACTCGATTTTGTCCATTTTCTCCAGCACTTTTGCAGAAGACATCACAATTATTGCAGGTGAAACTAATATAGAATTTATAGAAATATTAATTTTCAGGCTAACCATAAATTTACAATCACTTCATTCATATTTTAATAATAAAAAATTAGTAATGAATCAAGATAAAACATTCTCATTGCAATTTCATCTTATAGGGGCAAATTATCTATCTAGTCCGCTATTAAAAGTTAACGGTAAGTCAATTCAACAAGTTACTACTTTTAAACTTCTTGGGATTCACATTTACTTTTTTCTTGATTGGAAAGCACATGTAAACTTTATTATTAATAAATATGCCAGCAATTGTTTTGCTTTAAAAACACTTTGCCAAATTGCCAGTAATAAACCGTAAAAATATTTTCTCATTCCAATATGGAATCACGTTTCCGGTACGGTATTATTTTTTGGAGTAATTCAACATCCTCAGTCAGGATGTTTGTGTTGCAAAAAAAAAGCCATACGCTGCATGTTTGGTCTACAATACAGAGAATCTTGTACAAGAATATTTATTAAACATAAAATTTTAACTCTGCCTTGTTTATATATTTTAGAAATTTTAAAACTGGTAAAAAAGAACCCATCGCAATGAGCAGTATTTCCCATTTCTAAAGTCTATGTATGCATAAGCCTAAATATATTTAAAGGAAAGGCTTAAACCAACAATGCGTCAAAAAACCTAAATTAGGTAACAACCGTCGTACACCAGATAACAACATACTTTAATTAAAACACCATTATTAAAATTTAAACGTGAATTTCATTAAGCACTAAGCATAATTAGGTTAGTAATTTATTATGTAAGCTACGGTGCATTAAATAAATTACTTCTTTAGTAGCATAATAAATAACCCCCATTTGCACTTGAAATAGTTGTTTTATTTAAAAATACACATAATATCACGGGATATTTAAATCAACGTAGTTACAGAACTTTTTAGGTACCTTAAACATTGCAAATTAAAATTGATACTTAAAACGAGTCCCGTTCATAAGATCGAGATAATTAAGTTGTAAACCCAGTGCAAACAACGAGTTTGTGTATATTTTTCAAGTCAAATTATTAGGTAGATATGATTATATAATTACACAGGAATTTAATTTAATACAGGAAATGGATCCGAGATCATTTAAAATTTATAAGAAATTTCCTTGTATCTTTACGTACTTCTTAACAATATTTATTATAATTTCACGTTTAACTGGCTGGTATATTTCAAACGAAATATTTTTTTTTTTTTTGGAAAATGGCTTTTGGAATGAATCCATACAGCCAGTCACACTTTTTATAAGTAACAATAATACTCCTAACCTAAGCTAGCACAAACTGTATATCTATAAATACATAAAATCCGAGATAAAATCGAAGGGAAATACAGGGGTACAAGTTCTTCTCGCCTAGAGGCCCGTCAAGGCATTTTTTTATTTTCACAAACAACACTGGACCATGGATTAAGGATTAACATCAACTTAGGATAAAAACATAGGTAACGTCATCTAACTAAATATAAAAGAGGATCTATAGTCTGAGATTTGTGTTTTTAATAAATTGAAATAGACACAAATAAATATTTCTTTTATTTAGATGCAATAAGTGCGATAGATTGAAGGGTTGTTCAACATTATTACTCAGTATATTATTGTAGAGCAAATTACATTCATTTCTGTTTTTGTGACAGCAAAAAAAAATATGTTCGAGGTCTCCCTCAACATTGCAATGATCGCAAAGATTAGACTCTATAATGCCTATTCTGGCGAGAAAAGATGGATTACACGCATGACCGAATTTTATTCTATTAATTACAGTGATGTACCTTCTGGGAATGTTGAAATCTTCGTGCCATGTTTTCGATGGAATTTCTGGTTGTATACGTGTATACCTATTTGGATGGTTATGGCAGTATTCTTGCCACACCCTTGTCCACCGTTGTTTCATACGTTGTTTACATATATGAATGCAGTCCTCAACACAAATTTCATTTACTTCCAACGTTTCATTCTCTATGCTTTCTTTAGCGAGGATATCTACCTGTTCATTATATTGCAGGCCTGTATGAGCTTTTACCCAAACAAAGACAAATCTTTTACCACACAATTTTAATTCACATAAGCGGTTTTTGATTTTTGTGATATATGGGTTGAGCAGTGTATTTGGATTATAGCTAATTTTGATAGAGGTAAGAAAACGAAATATAAATATCAACAAAACCATTATGATTTAGGCTATTTCAGTAATTTTTAAGAATATTACAAAATTCTTGTGATTTTCAACAGAGTTACGATATTCTAAATGGGATGGAGGAAACAACATCTTTCTTTGTCAGAAATGTTGTTTTTTATTTAAAAAATTATAACTTTTTATTATTTGTCTTATTTTCACTTTATTTGTTATTTTACAAGTGTTTCATCCTATTCGGACATTATCAAGTAAACTAAATTATACCCAAATTTTACTTTCATTTAAATATAAACTGAACTGAATAGAAGGATGGGTCACTTTATGGTTAATAATATAATTCAAATTTGTATAGATGTTATGTCTTTAAATGTAGGGGTTTTTTCAAGATAGTTAATTATATTATGGTGTGATTTTTATTAGCAGCAGGTTATCTGAATAAGTTTAATAACGGAGAATTATTTAAATCTATTTGGTCGTTTAATATGTTGTAATTTTTATTCCTATTTAATTTATTAATTTCTAGCACTTCTAATAAATTAAGTTTTTTACTTTTCCCACAAATATGTAATATTTTAGGTTGATGGTCGTAAGTTATTGTATGACCAGAATATGTTAAATGTTTATAAAAGTTGGAATGTTGTTTTTGTGTGTAAATATGTTCTCTATATCTTACTTCGAACGATCTACCTGTTTGACCTACACATGAGGTGTTACATTCTGGGCAATCTAAACGATATACACCACATTTTTTAGAAATATCAGTTTTTTGTTTTGCATTGAAAAGATATCTGCCTATATTTTTGTTAGAAGTAACAGATGTTTTAATATTAAATTTGGAAAAAGTATTGCTAATTGAATAGGATAGTTGACCTAAATATGGTAATGAAATGTATGTTTGAACTTTTTTTCTCGTTAATAATGGGATAAAGTTCTTTGTCCCATTATTAACTTTATCCCATTATAAACTTTATCCCATTATTAACAAGAAAAAGTTCAAACATACATTTCATTGCCATATTCAGGTCAACTCTCCTATTCAATTAGCAATACTTTTTCCAAATTTAATATTAAAACATCTTTTAGTTCTAACAAAAATATAGGCAGATATCTTTTCAATGCAAAACAAAAAACTGATATCTCTAAAAAATGTGGTGTATATAGTTTAGATTGTCCAGAATGTAACGCCTCATATGTAGGTCAAACAGGTAGATCGTTCGGAGTACGATATAGAGAACATATTCACACACAAAAACAACATTCCAACTTTTATAAACATTTAACAGATTCTGGTCATACAATAACTGACGACCATCAACCTAAAATATTACATATTTCTGGGAAAAGTAAAAAACTTAATTTATTAGAAGTGCTAGAAATTAATAAATTAAATAGGAATAAAAATTACAACTATTAAACGACCAAATAGATTTAAATAATTCTCCGTTGTTAAACTTATTCAGATAACCTGTTGCTAATAAAAATCACACCATAATATAATTCACTATCTTGAAAAAAACCCTACATTTAAAGACATAACATCTGTACAAATTTGAATTATATTATCAACCATAAAGTGACCCATCCTTCTATTCAGTTCAGTTTATATTTAAATGAAAGTAAAATCTGGGTATAATTTAGTTTACTTGAAAATGTCCGAATAGGATGAAACTAGTTGTAAAATAACAAATAAAGTGAACATTTGACAAGTAATAAAAAGTGTTTATAATTTTTTAAATCAAAATGGATTTTCACAAAGTAACTTCATCTTCAATCAACTTTTTGTTGTTCTTTACTTGATGTGAGAGATATAATAGACAATAATTATGTTTCATCAATTTTCTTCAATTTCAGTGGTAGTCGACAACGCTACCATTATCCATTTTAGTATTTTTTTTCTATTGTAAAGTATAAGAGCTTTGCTTTTTTCTTGAATACTTGAACAGACACATTACAATTAAAAAAAGAAGTATTGCAAATGTAAATGAATGACTCCATGCAAAAAGTCCCTGTGACTATCATTGGTTTTTAAACTAAGGCAGCCATCTACTATTTGGTAGCCGTATCATCCATAAAATCATTCAAAATTACGTTGTAAAAAATCGATTATACATCGAAATATTAAGAAATCATTTTTTTATAATCATTCGCCTAGTTTTCATCTAAACACCTTATAAGATAATGAAACTGTGATTTCGTCATATTTAGGTCAACAAATATACTGAACGCTTTATGTTTTGTGTAAGGTAGCATTGAAGTATTTTGTTGAAGCCAGTGTTTGGTGAATTGGTCATACTATCTACAAACAAAAATTTAGGAAATTTTTCTGTTCACACCACTCTTCATTAACCCTTTCAGGACGGCAACGGTTTTAGCACGCCACGCTGCACAGACGGCAGCGGACTTCGCTTGCGGATACGTACGGCTCTCGCCGTGAACCATAAGAATATTCTGCAGTTCTTGGTCTGTTAAAGGTTTCTGATATTTCCGTCGCTGTGATGTCATTGCGAATAAAAACACATCACACACACACTTGCAAATATGTACTAAACGTGTAAAAGAAAGAGCCCGTACGACTTGGAATTTAATGTTATTTCAGGAAGTGGGAGATGACAACCAATTAGAACTAACGGTGGGAGGAGTAAGAAAAAAGGTTGAACCAATATTGTGTAATGGACGGATACGTATGTTTCGAGTAGTTAAGTGCACCTCTTGTCGTGCCTAGATATCCGGTTCCCGGCTACACATCGCGAAAATTTTTTGCGGATTCGTCCATTTCCCGGAGCGAACGAGTTAACAGAACGCTTGGTACAATCTTTTTATGGAACATTAGCTGGACAGCCCGAGCATATATATAGCAGTCTACAGGTTGCTCATTTTTAAGATTGTTTGTTTTTCTTCTTTAGTCTGTTCTTATCCACTTCTGGACATAGGCCTCCTCTATATTTCTCCACCGCTGTCTGTCCCGAGCACTCAAAATACAGTTCCTGCGGGCTTGCTTCTGGACGTCGTCTCTCCATCTTTTTTGAAGGCGCCCGACACTCTGCCTAGTTTCTCTGACCCTCCACTGCATTGTCGTCTTTGTTCACTTGACGTACGGTTACACATACTCTCCAATCACTTTAAGCGGGTGGTTGTCGAGTGTGATCTGAATGTTGTCTGGACTCAGACCTTGGTCTTCAAGTGGTTCATCCTCATGCCTATGGCATCCGAATACCTCCAACTCTCTCAGCATGACTTCAAGCTCGTTGGCATCGGTGTTCATCAGAATTATGTATTCAGTGAGGTGCCTTAGGAACTTCCCATCGATATTGACGTCTTTCCGCTCCCACGTCAAGTTTCCAAAAACGTCTTGCGGCATCAGGGAGAACAGATTTGGTGAGATAGTCTCCTTGTCTGACTCTTCTTTTTATTGGGATCCTCTCAGTGACCAAGTCTTCTTCAGCTTTAATCGCATCAGAGGCATCTATGAATATGTCCCTCTTCGCGCCAATATTGTTTAATTAATCTTAACAAATTTCCTTCAAGATCATGTGACATTACTTCATGCTTTTTGTGGCCTTTTTAAAGAACTTAATCTTTTAAGTTCCTATTCCTGACTTTGACCATCTCAAGTCAGAATTGTAGAGATGAGAAATCAATAACTATCCCATTCTTCTGCAAAATGTTTCGGTTCCATTAAAAAGAGGTCTCAGAAGTATGTGGAGCAAGGTAGTGATTATTTTCAGCAACTTTTGTAAAAATTTTTATTAAAAAAAAATACTTTCTCAATAAAAAGTTATAATTCGTATGATAATGACATGTAGACAAATAATAACATGGATGCATCGTTTGACAGCTTAATAAAATCTAAGGCATACATTTTCATTTGCATTAACAACTTTGACGTTGTTTTTTTGAACGCCCATTACATACAAAAACACTGGGTAATTTCTTTCATTAGATATTAAAGGCATGAAAGTTTTTTTCTATATACCTAATTAAGGTTTCATATTATTGTTTGGAATCGGAACGCTTATGCAACAATAGCAAACTAAATATTGTACAATGTCAGATACAGGTGTTATTCGTTCTTTAATTAAATTAGAACAGAGAAACAGAATCATTCTCAAGTCGATGTCAAGAAAGAAGATTAATTGCTCAACAAGGGAAAGGTTTGTAATACAATTTGTTCCGTAGCATTCTTTTTTACTCTTTGTATACCTACCAGAAGTTTCATTTTGTTTAGAAACTGAACGGAAAGTTTTGCTGAAATTATAAGAAAAAACATTATTCTCCGAGGCGTAAAGCACAGAAACTTGTACTCTTTTTGAAACTAGTTTGCATTAAACAAAGTTATGCAAATGTACTTTGCATAAGGATAAAGTGACCAGCAATTCTAACGGCCGCCAGCAGTTAAATATTCAGAATATAAATGGTGCATCAACACTAGTAAATCATTAATAGGCGGCAGAGAGAAGATAGGATAATGGATACTTGCTTAGGCCTTTAACACATCAATTATGAATTAACATGCAAAATGAAACACAATAAACTTTCTAATGATGCTACTAAAGAAATTAAAATGACCGCTATGTATTTGTCATAGATCATTATTGACACGTGTACTGCTAACAATCTTTTAATAAAAACTGTATGATATTTATGTTGCAGGAAAGTCGATATAGACGTAAATTTACATTCATACACAAAACAATCAAAAATAACATTTTTATTTCAATATTTGAATTGAAATAAAATCAGCTAGTAAAAAGAAATAATAAACTTATAGAATACCATTTATGTAGTAATTGTTTCTTTATTTGTTTTCAAATTCACATAAATTTTATTGGCCATAGGCCCTAGAAATTTTATTAATTAGTAAATTAAAACTTTTCCATATACCATAGCAGATTTATACATTGGTTGAGACGTTAAAAGGTCTTTCGCCAGATTAAAATGTTTTAGGTATTAAAAGGACGAACTTTTCTCAATTAATTATAAAAGAAAATTTTCCTTTATTGTAATAAATATCTTATAGACCTAAACCTGGTCATTATACTACTTTCAACTTTTTAAAATATATTGTTTGTTGAATATATCTCCATTTTCTTTCACAGTAATACACATATACACAATTAGATAATATAATACACAATCAATTGGACTAAATGGGTGAAATTTTATTTACAGATAAATTTTTTATGAAATAAATATGTGGAATATTTATTTATATATTTAATTAAAATTTTATAATTTTGTAAAATAAATTCAGTTACTTTCATATTGTACAAAAAAATTAACTTTATTGAATTATCGTGAAATTTAATTATCTCCTAAGGGAAAAAGTTTATTACAAAATTGAGCTTTTTGCTTTAAGGCCAAAGTGGCTTTATATTTTTAATTTCATTTTGCCCAGCAAAAGCGAAGGAAACAGTTAATATCCCCTAGCCCCGTTAATCAACCGCAATTTTTTATATGAAAAAGAATAACAGTTAAGATTAATTGGGAGAAAGTTAATTGGGAATATTTACTGAAACGATAATCGTTAGCATATACAGAGTTTTCAGATTCGAAGTATCCCACTACTATCTCGTTTGTCTGAAAAAATATAAGGTACTTTTTCATATTTTTGTAAACAATAAGAATACGTAAATAAATATCTATTTGAATTTGTTAGAGAGAAAAACTTAAATTCGGGAAAATCTATTGGTAGTAAATTCAACGACCAAATGTTTTTAAAGAAAAACAAATTGAAATAGTCGATGAAATGGTCGTAGAAAATCACATTGTGGGACTGCTACGTCTTGAAAAATATCTCACAAGCTAATTATAGCTTACGATGTTGAGAAACATAATATATCCATAGATAGTAGAGAATAGAGTAGGTACGGGGATTTCGGGATTGCAAATCTGACATCGGGATTTAAATTCTTCTAATACATGCTTAATAATCTAGTAGAAAAAACCGATTATGCTACATATTTGGTTGACATTGCTAGTAATGCTATTAGTGTTGGCTGATAAAATGACAACGAATGTATCCATTTTACATATCTGTTTCTATGGAATAAAGTTTAAACATATTAATAGACAAATTTAAATTCCGGAATCCATCACGAAATCCTGTTGATAGGTCAAATAAAAGAAAACAGCATGGAACAATTTGCCTTGAATGTTATATTTCAGGAAGGTAGGGCACATACTCACTACACCATACAAAGAACTTTTTAGATAGAACCTATTCTCAACGGTGGATTGGTCGTCAAGGAAATACAATGGCTCGCTCGCTCTCCAGACTTAACGCTATTAGATTTTTCCTAAAAAAATGTTTCCTAACCTCTAACGTAGGGATCGAAGTAACCCCCTGGAAATCAAAGATTTTGTTAGGCGAAGAGACATAAGGTCCTACAGTTCATGGTGGAGATTGAACCTGTGGTGATATATTAAATCAAAAGTATACATGATAGATCCACAGCCCCTCATAGATTTAAGATAAAGAGTAAGAGAAAAAATATGCCAATATTAGCATGCAAACGTTCATAAAAGTTCGAGAATATATTTTATTAATAAACTCTTCTATTGGCACGACCATCACGAGGCATTTTTCGGAAACTGCAAATGTTAAATTTATTATTAAATAAATAATGTAAGCCTAAGAAATTAAATTTTCATAAATTTATTCAAAATTGAATGCTCTATGTCAAAAGTTATTTGGAGGGTGGAATACGAATGCACGTTGCATTTTGAATTAGCAACAAGAAGTCAAATATTTAAATAAAATCTGTAAAGAGGTGAGTTTGTCGAAGACATTTCATATTCCATAAAAGGTAAACATATTTGGTAAAAATATTAATCCATTACCTACATTTAACACTTCCAGTAAAATATGTTACAACTTTTTTTTATTTCATTGTACAAAAGCTAATAATTCGCATCAAAATATAATTTCGACCTTGGAACTCTCGTTAAGCTGGTTTTTGAGATAACATGTATTTTTTCATACCTCATGTCGGTAATATAATTTTTAGTGGGTCATCAAAAATACTACTGTCAAGGTATATACATCGACATAAAAAATAAAAAATTTTATTCGCTTAAACGCTGGAGCGCTAATGTGAGAAATACAACCACCAGTATAAAAAATGGATGTGTGTATATTTTATTATCATTATGCCGTATCAACCAAGCTAAATTTTAACCTAATTGTTAATCCCCTCACTGGGATACCGTATTCTTTCAGAGATAAAATTGTTGAATTATTATAAACTTCAACATTTTCATATTTCATAAAAAAATATACTTAACAATAACATTTGCTATCGTCTCTGAAATATTGTGAAAAAGTAAATATACATGTTTTCTTCTTATTTTTAAATCAATTTAATTCATATTTCCTATTATATTTTGTTAGTTGACGTGGCGAATTTAAAATAAAAAAAATGTTTATTTTTGTTTGAGAAAAGTTATCCCCAAGTTTAGACTTCCTTATATTGGGAATTTACACCATCAAATAAACAAAAGAATTACGAATACGATACATCACTTTTTCTTAATATAAAAGTGTCAATAAATCTAAAAGTTTTTTATTTGTATTTATTTATACATTGTGAGTAAAATATCATATTTTGCACGAGAGGGAAGTTGTTTTTACATACGAAACAGAATTGAATATTCCAGTTTTATGTTATTAAACGTAAACGTCAACTTTATGTTGTCAAATGTGAGCTGTAAATAAACATTATTTGAAGAAATATAAGATAGATGTTAATTTATAATTTTTTGCAATAAATGGAAACAGTGTTAGGATATTCAAGCAAAAAATTGAAGAAGTTTTTTTTGGCTTTACAGTATCGGTTTCTCTATTACTGTGATGGACTTTTAAAAAAAGTTTGGGAGCAGAGCAGTTGTCGGTTTGGGAAATCCTCAACATACAATCTAATGGCTAACAGTTAGTTTCCGTTGGCTTTTCCATAATAAAAGTGGATATCAGCAAGTTCTTCATTTGAATATTTAAACATGTTTGCTTATTTTATGTAAAAACTCTCATATATAACAGAAACTTGTGGTCAGAGGCACAGAATTAAGTATTTAATTTTTCATTGATAGACTCATATTTTGGTTTATTTGAAACCTAGAAATGGGAACTTTTTTAATGCAGTAACTTATTCAATGCGGTTTTGTTAAAAAACGGTAAATCCTACGGCTTTTTATCAAACTTAAACTTATTAAACTGTTATATCCCTCATAAAAAGTGCAATTTCATTGTTTACTCAAAACAGTTTTTGAAACAAAAAATTAAACCCAAATTTTAAGTGTCATCTTCAAACTGTTGTAGCAATCTCAGGAAGTATTTTAGGACACCTGTTGACTTGAACCGAGTGAAGAATCCATCCTCCAAAAATTCTGAGATTATTGCTGGACACCCTGCATAATTCATAACTACTTTTTTTATAAAATATTTCTTAAACGAAACCCATTTTTGTAAAAATATGACACAGAAAAAAATCAAAAATATAATTAAAAATAATTTTTTTCAAGAGTAATAAGAAAAAACAATTTTATTAGCATTCTTATTAATGTCTAAGGTAACAATTCCAAATTCCAAAAATACAAGTTCAATGAGGAGATGTAATAATGCATATTTTTTTTACTTCTCAGAATATTTATTCTTCTATAATATTTTCATTCTCCTCTTCCTTACTGTTTACCTGATCCCAATGTTAAAAAATAAGATCGTTTTACAAAGGTCATAAATATTATACTTTGGATCTTTATTTACAGTAAGTATTAATTTTCCAAGTTATTTTTAATCGAACATTTCCAAAAAAATCCTCGTCTAATCTAAGAGCATGCTAAATTGATATAGTTGGAGATTTATAATAATTTACTGGAAACGTGTTTGTAGTGTAAAGATTTAAACAATTATTGCCCCTATTGATAAACGTTTGCCTCTGACGTCCTTTGTTATTTGATCAATTTATCTTTGGGATATTTTAGCCATCACGTACCTCGAGATACGCTGCAGGAGTGAGCTAGTTCAGCATGGTCGATAACCACTAATATTATTTAATAAAACATATCTTTTGCAATATATCACTGTTTTTTATAACGTAAGAGAAAATTGATTGATCAAACATATGTTGAAATTAATAATAAATCTTTTTTTAGTAAATTGTATTGTTGTTTTTCTTTTGATACAATACAAGAATAATTACTTTCCTTTGATCTAGAAGATAATAAAATTAATTGATTTAATTTTTAATAAATGGAATGAAGTATGGGGAAATATACTGCTTTATTTTCAGCAGTTAGCAGATTAATTATTATCTAAAATCTTGCTCAGTTTTATATAAAACCAGTTTAAGTAAGCGATTTCGCAGAGTAGTGAGGAGTCGGTATTTAGTACAAACATTTAAAAGACAAAACCCTGACAATTAAAATAGTACAAAACAAAGAAGGTTTAGTACTATATCCAAAAAAAAAACAATTATGCAGCTACGAACACGTATTTCGGAGTTATTGCCACTCATCAGCGTAGCGTAGCTAAGGAATTGGATCTAGGATTGGATAGATCATTAACAAGAACTAAAATAAGGCTGAAAAGTACAGTACACAGTACACAATTAGTGCCTTCATGTTCCCATGTACCACAAATGGGGCCTCGATGAGGACAGTCGACACACAGAGCTCTATGTGTTCTGCCCGTTTCCACCTGGAACATACAAACAAAACAAGATATATTTATTGGGGTTCAAAATAAAACAAAGAAGGGTTAGTGCCATATCCCAAAAAAAAAAAACAATTATGCAGCTACGGAAAAGTGTTACAGAGTTATTGCCCCTCATCAGAGTAGCGTAGCTAAGGAATTGGATCTAGGATGAGATAGATCATTAACAAGAACTAAAATAAGATTGGAAAGTACAGTACACAGTACACAATTAGTGCCTTCATGTTCCCATGTACCACAAATGGGGCCTCGATGAGCAAAGTCGACACACAGAGCTCTCTGTGTTCTGCCCACTTCCACCTGGCACATACAAACAAAACAAGATATATTTATTGGGGTTCAAAATAAAACAAAAAAGGGTTAGTGCCATATCACAAAAAAAAACAATTATGCAGCTACGGAAAAGTGTTTCAGAGTTATTGCCCCTCATCAGAG
Organism: Rhamnusium bicolor; assembly: GCA_029963845.1. Lineage (NCBI taxonomy): Eukaryota > Metazoa > Arthropoda > Insecta > Coleoptera > Cerambycidae > Rhamnusium > Rhamnusium bicolor. The sequence goes on from JANEYF010002135.1 coordinate 1,000,886, forward strand.
TAGCGTAGCTAAGGAATTGGATCTAGGATGAGATAGATCATTAACAAGAACTAAAATAAAGCTGGAAAGTACAGTACTCAGTACACAATTAGTGCCTTCATGTTTCCATGTGCCACAAAAGGGGCCTCGATGAGTACAGTCGACACACAGAGCTCTATGTGTTCTGCCCGCTTCCACCTGGCACATATAAACAAAACAAGATATATTTATTGGGGTTCAAAATAAAACAAAGAAGGGTTTAGTGCCATATCCCAAAAAAAACAATTATGCAGCTACGGACAAGTGTTTCGAAGTTATTGCCCCTCATCAGCGTATCGTAGCTAAGGAATTGAATCTAGGATAGGACAGATCATTAACAAGAACTAAAATAAGGCTGGAAAGTACAGTACGTAGTACTCAATTAGTGCATTCATGTTCCCATGTGCTACAAATGGGGCCTCCATGAGGACAGTCGACACACAGAGCTCTATATGTTCTGCCCGTTTCCACCTGGCACATAAAAACAAAACAAGATATATTTATTGGGGTACAAAATAAAACAAAGAAATAGAATTATGCGGCTACGGACACGTATTTCGGAGTTATTGCCCCTCTTCAGCGTTTTAAGTGTTTTTTTTTTGGGATATGGCACTAAGCCTTCTTTGTTTTATTTTGAATCCCAATAAATCAATCTTGTTTTGATTTAAAATAATTTCAGGACTTTGCTATTTTTTTAACGACTATATCCATATATATTTTTAGTTAATAATTTTTTACTATAATTAAAATTTATAATTTAACAGTAAGTAGATATTTTTATTGTCAAAATTTCAGGTTAACAAATTTTAATTACAAGAAAAATTAACAATTAAAAATTTACATGATAGTAGTTCGAATAGTAGCAAACTCCTGAATCCATTTTATAGATGATATACCATGTTTCGCTTTTTAAATATTTATTAAAAATCACCACTCTGAGAAAGACCAACTTTTTACTAAGATCAGAGACGTGTTCAAGATAAAAATAGAAGCAAAGTTTGTAGTTGAAAAAAAAATCGAAAATATGTTCTTGATAATATTTATCATTTATTAGTAGAAACAATACAGAAATCTGTAATAAATAACAAATAAATTTTATATGGTTTCCAGTAGAGAAGCTTTTCAGTTTAGTTTTAGGTTAAATATAAAGTTTCACCCCAGAGATATAATCTATACCGAAAAATGACTCAATAAATTAATTGTTCATTTTGCTTGACTTATATGGTCTGAAAATACACAAAAAACATATAACAATCATTTTTATTTTATAGGTAGTATTATTATTATTATTATTATTATAATAAAAAATATATAAAAGATATTTCATCAAAATAAACATATGTAAAAACTTTTAGTCATTATTAAATTCGAGGTAAAAGAGAAAACAGTAAAATTTTTCTCAAAATAACATTTAAAAATCATTTAGGTACACTTTTTTTAAATAAGTATAAACATTTAATATGAATCATTCACATCATAGATTAATCATTAAAAAATACACAAAATATTATGCGGTTTCAATATCGTTTGAATTCGTCAATATTATAGATATACTTACCGGCAAAAAAATTCAATCCACCCAAAAAGTTGATGAAGTTTGATGTTTGATAACTCTTTCATCCTTGGGCCTATTTTAATGATTTTTTTAGAAAATTGTAGATAAATTCATAGAGATTATCACGTAATTTTCAAAATGAATTGACTAATGTCATAACAAGCCAGAGAAAATATATGCTGTTTCTTTTACTAAGTTAAAAACACCCTGTAGAGTATTAAGACAGTATGCAGTATATTCCAGTATGCTTAATATCCAAGCCACATCTATTTTTCGCATTGTATTTTTTGAATCATCCCACTAGTTGTATTCTCGTAGGAGATAAAATTTTTTAAATAAAATGCTGAACATTTTACAGTTTTGTTTGTTTGGCAGATTTAAATCAGATGTCTGGAAGTTTTGTCATCCTTTTTACAAAAATATATGAGAAATAGTATACCGCAAACCGGAGATTTGTATCTTGTTTACTTAGCGCAGCACTGCTAAAGAATGGAAACAAATTAAAGAAGAGAATATTCGACACTTTATCAAGGCGAATAGAGGCTGTAATTTGTACTCGGCGAGGAAATACACGTTACTCAATTGTTGTCTCTTGTTTTTTTTATTGAAGTCGTTTGTTATCTTCGTTATTTTATCCTTAATCCTTAGAATGTTATTTTTTTTGTTTTGTGGAATAATTAGCGATAATAAAATCTTGTTTCGGTTACATTACAATTTCGTGGGATTATTAATTGAGGACCGATTAGCGATATAGTAAGTATGTCTTTCAACGGCGTATTTCAAAGTGTCGTCCTTTCTCCCTGTCTCCAGAAAAAGGATAGACTAGCTACCGACCTCAGTATATTTATCACACGAAATTGTAATGTAACCGAAACATGATTTTATTATTGCCAATTATTCAACACAACAAAAAAAGTTAACACTCTATAATTAAATTAAAGACGAAACATTCCGCGTACCAAAATACAACCAAAGACGGTGTATTTTATTGACACGGCAATGGACAAAATTTAATTATGGGCCGCTGGAAGATTCCATGGGCCGTTCGAATCATTACAGCTCGACAGATTCCATCTGAACCCAGATGGATTTTGGTAACGCGACCCAATCGCCACCGAAGTGGCGGCAGTAGGTCATCTTTAATTAAAACCAACCTTCCAACAGTAATTTGAGGTTGTGCTTTCGACCATTTGTTTCGCTGAATCAAAGTATTTAAATAATCAGAGTGCCATGTTTTCCAGAAATCCTGGCGAAGCCATTGTAAAAGCTGTCCCGTGCCTTACCAAGAGTGACAAGGAAGTGGCCTCCAAAATCAATCCCTACACAAGAAAAGGGTTTAACCTGACTTACTCGAAGGGTAGGTAAATTACCCATGTAAGGAATTATACATTTTGAAAGAATGTGGTAACATTTAAGATATCAGAAAGTACAGAACGAATTTCTTCCGTAGCGTTCAAAATCCAGTAGTTTTGCGAGATCAAATAACAAAGGGTTTAACGACCAGGATGAAGGTTTTGACTATGAGTGTCTTGAATTATGAGTTCGGTTATACGATGTTTACGAGGTTACAAAATTGGATATTTTTGATTATATGCGATTTGGAAGTTCACAAGTCTGCCGTGGAGATTGGCGATTTCCTCAGAGAATGTTACCATCTGGACCCATTTAATTAAACATAAAAGAGCTTTATTAAGTTCTTGTGAAGTAAAAAGAAGAGAATTTATTCTGACACGAACCTTTGAGAAGATAAATAAAACGAAAACAATATGCAATAATTTGCTGGATCTTTGATAGGGATGAAAATTTGTCCAATAAGCTATCTAAAGTTTCTAAAGAAATGGTGGTACATAAGACAACTTTTTTTCTTCCTCAGACAGAATAAGCGATTGAGAATTATACCATGATAAATTTGAGGCGGGCCAGGTATGTTGAGGATTACACAACCAGATGGGTCCCGCCCACCATAGCGAGTATACTAGTAATTCGCTGGGTAAAACACCGCGTGAAGCGCAATCAGCAGAACTTCTTTTGACCGATAATAATACAAACCAGAAGGGGATACTCTATTTTGAATGTGACTTATACGATTGCAAACAAAGGTTTTCTAGCGAGGAGGAGGTGACCTTATCCAGGACAATGCAACCGATGAATCAGACCACGCGAATATTTGTGCTATGTGAAGTTTTCTACTAAATGTTTGATGAACAAAGTCAATGAAATTTGAAAAAAGAACGGCTGCACAAAGCTCCAGTTGAGGTAATGACACCTTCTTCAATGGAACAACCCTCAATTTTGCCGTTATCAGAACAGTTTTAACATTGCTATCAAAATTAACGAAACGAACATAAATTACCGAAGCAAATTCTTTTTCCGACGCATCAGAAAATTCATGAAGTTGACAAGTAGTATTTGGATCGTAATCAAAAAACAAGATATATGAATTAAGGACAATTTTGGTAAGGATTTTTTCTAAACCAGAAATTAATCCTACCACACTCGGACATTGGGTGTGTGTCCCTTGTCTTTAAATGTGTAGCCCTTTCCCACACAAGGTACCTCGAGGTACATATGTAGAATATATAGATATAAATTGTTTTTTCAGTTCAAAATCTGTAATAATTTCAATGATGCTAAAAATATATGTTTACATATCTGGTTTTTAACGTAAGGTATTTACTCACATTTTCAATATGTACACATACGTATTTCAGGTTTGTATTAAACACAATAAACATTGCATACCAACTGAATATTGTATATTCTTGTGCAAACTTTGTCATCATTGCAGAAATAAAACCGTTTTATTATTATTATTAAGTACCTAAAATTTTTTGCTTTTGCGGCTTAGAGCAGTTATTGGAAATATTCACTTTGGTCTTAACATTATTGGTAGACTTTTGAATGCACATGGATTAATCCTTAATGAGATTTGCTGCAAAAAAAATAAAGATATCCTCCAAAAATAACAAAATACTTTCATAGGACGAATCCATTTTTAAGAACATTTGACGCGTTCAAGAAATGGTTTAAAATCAGTGAACCTTTTCAAATGCACATGGTTTGTTTAGTTCACAAAATTAACTCACAGTAGCTCAGTATCTGTACAATAAGTTTTCATTCATATGTAATAAGTTATCGAGAACTACCAGACGACATGACCCCGTGGTATTTAGATGTAAAGTTAAAAATAATCGAGATTTAATGTCAATGATTTAATTTCTGTACAAAATTTATTTTATTAAAATAATCACCACAATAGTATTTTGTTAATCATAAATAAATCCATATTGTTATATTGAATAAAAATATTACTTATGCCCGTGGATTAAATAAAAACAAATATTTGTCGTTTATAATAGTTATTTACAAGTCCGGTAAGTGATGTGTTACAGTACGAGTTAGATATTCATGGACGATACAGGAGCCGAGTCTGTAATTTCTAAACGGATGCTGTAACAATCACTTAACGGATGTGTAACGTACAACATTTTATTTCATACTGTGCTTTTGATATTCCACGATTTTAAAGTCCTGTCAGATTTTATTTCATATTGTGCATTCCGTATTCCCCGATTTAATTAAAGTCGCATTACCTACATATTTTTTGTTTCATACCAACGGTAACATGTGTTTTATTTGTTGATTTATCTATTTGAATTTGTCATTTGAAATATCGAAAATGGGAGCTAACCAAGATTGCGACCTTTCTAATAAAATAGTATTAAAATCTGTGGAAGCCACGGCAAAACTGATTCCCACTAAATCTGCTGGAAGGTATGATAAAGTAATATTTTGTTTTGATTAAATTTTGTCAAAAATCTTACATTCTGACGTTTTATTCTGTTAATCAGAAAAGAGTCCGGTAAGTTGCCTGGCCATATTTTATCTGCTCTGATACTGTAGTAACGCATATACCGGACTGAAATTAATAACGCCAACAAGGATTTACCGCACAGTATGAAATGAATAACTATTCCAATGCTGCTAACGTATACAAAGAGGTGGATGTAACAAAACACAAAAGTAAAAATTACTATAAAAAAAGGACGTTGAGAAAAAAATCTGTTAACCGATTTCTAGGTCACGGAAGTAACCCTCTGAAATCTAGGAAATACATACAAAGCACGATTAAGGGAAAAGAGACCCATCTTTAAAAAACCCTATTTCAGGTCAACAACTGCGTTTCAATCATTTGCAAACGTAAATGGTATGTCTATTTACTTTTAATTTGTTGACCTCATTCAGCATCATCAACAACAGCATATCCCAGGAGGCTTTAGAAAACTGCAGAATTTCAACTCAGTTCAACGTTACACAAACAGCATATTTCATGTTATTTTTATCCGTCAAGTACATTTTTCTGCATATCCCCAAAGTCGTTTAAAAATTATTACAAAACGATGTGGCGGAAGCAAAACTCGCACACGTATTCACAATTTGCGAATTTTCACGTAAAGTCTCCGCTACTAGTGAGATATGTACGTGATTTCATTTTTCAATGATTTATGTCACATTTTGAACCATCAAAAAGCTCATTCCGTCAGTGGTAGGTAGACTAGCAGATTATATCTGAGTAAATTCAACGGTACAGCAGACTCATGTATCTTCTATTTAGCATATTGTCATAACTGACCCATGGCCCTAAGCCAAAGTTCTGACTAAGCGATTAAAAGCAGCATGTTCATATCAGGTTATTGTTTGTTTTATAAAATCCTATTTATTCTTTAGGATTTTATGAATTATTTTCAGAACACATTCAGTACACAGTATTTTTTCATATTAGTTACTGGTATATTATACTTGTAATTATGGAGCGTTTAGTAAATTGGTAAAATTATTATAATGATAGATTAACTCCTCATTATTAATTGACATAAAAGTTCTTAATAAACAAAGATATTAATTAGACTCCTACGCACATTCACTGGAAATTAAAAAAATATATAATTTGCTACGAGGGGTCGTTTTACTTCCACACCCCGAAAGTGAGGAAGTTGTATTCGTGAAAAAAAATTTGAAAATTTTTATTGCATTTCTGGACGAATTATGACGATACACAAAATTTCAGACAGAAAAAAAATTCTGTCCGTGTGTCTGTGTGGTTCGCAATAGAAGCTACAGTTTTTGAGATAAAGCTTTCAAATTTGGTACACACATTCTAGAGGTCAAGGAAGAGATTGAGTTCGTCATGAGCAAAATCGGTCCCAATGTCTAAAAAAATATTAGTGACATTCCACCAATGTGACTTTTTTGAAACGTCAAAAAAATATGACTTTTTTGAAACGTCAAAAATTACTTTTATTATAAACTCCACCACACGTCGAGTTCTATTACGGTGAGGAAGTTCTGATCCCCAAGTAATTGGCAGCGGTTTTTGTATTTTCGACTGGGCAGTTTAAATTTTGAAAGAATTTTCCATTAAGTTTTTTAAATCATATATGCCTTGGAAACTTGTATGACAATTCACAGAAGAATTAAAGGCCTTGGTGCAAAAACATGTCAACTCACTTATTTGAAAATTTGCAATTTGCATAAGATATCAAAAAAGTGATCTATTCATAAACTGAACTTCATTTGTGCAGTTAGTAAAATTTAAACTGGTTATCCCTAAAAGTGCAAATATTTATTTAATACACCTTTTTGCACCAAAGGCTTCAAATGCAACGTTATTAATTTCATTAACTGTCAGTTTGTGTTGTCGCACATTGTTAATTTCTCAAAATGAATCGCGCTGTTGTAAAATTCCTTACAAAGCAAGGAAAAACTCCAAACATTTTTCTTGAAGAAATGTTGGTTGTGTGGGAATGATTGTCCTTCCAAGTCACCTATTTGCGGGTGGTCAAAACTTTTTAAACGTAGTCGAGAACCCTTGGATGGATATGCCCGTCCAGATCGCCCTGTTAAAGTGATCACTTCAGATGTTCTTAAAAAAACAAAACCTCTGGTACTGGACGATTCAAGATTGAAGAAGTGGCAATTAGCAGTTTTATTAGGAGTTTCAGAAACCATGGTTTTCAGAATTCTACATGATTATCTTGGAATGACGGAAGTTAGTGCAAGATGGATTTCGCGAATGCTTTCGTCATTCCAAATGCGTGTTTAGGTAGAAACATGTGAACGATTCTTGGCGCTTAGTGGAGACGAACAAGATTTAATTATCAACTGACTTGTCACTGAATATAAAACGTTGGTTCATTATTATGATTCTGAATCGAAACAAGAGTTTATGCAGTGGTATCTCAAGGGCTCCAGCCCTCCCAAGTTTAAGGTCATCACACCTTCTAGAGGAAAAATAATGGCAGCTATTTTTGGCACCATCAGGGAATTATGTACATTGATTATCTGAAGACTGAAACTGACGCGAGGTGTTTTATTTCTACATAAGAATGAATCAGTGCATAAATCAGTACTTGCAAAAGCTGTTGTTGCTGATTGTGGCATCACAGAAATTGAATACTCGCCTTGTAGTCCAGATTTAGCACCCAGTGACTACTTTTTGTTTCCGAATTTCAAAAAACCATCTAGTGGGACAAAATTCAGGGACAATGACGAACTTATAGCAGCTGTTGAAGGCCATTATATGGAGAAACCAAATTAAGGTTTTTACAACGGACTAAATATGTTATTGAAAAGGTGTAATACCTATATTAGAAAGCAAGGGAACTATGTTGAAAAATGAGTTTTTGTAGCTGCTCTAGTTATTGTTTTCATATCCAGTCCGAGAATATAAAAATGACCCCTCGTATATATTGAAACCTACTCCGCACTTTGGCCCTTCATAACTTTTCATCTTGATCTTTTCATTAGTTATTAAATTCTTTCGGTGCCTTTTGTAAAAAAATCTTCCATAAACGAAACATTACTTTACCAGTCAGTTTTAGTAATATATAACTCTTTTATTTACAAAAACAATAGTTTATTTTTCATGAGAGATCTTAATTTTGAACATAACTCTCTGTATGTATACACGAAATATTTTTATATTTGCTGATTGTGAATCTTTGGTTGTGTTCACACGAAGTTAGAAAAAGTTGCTCTATCGAGAACAACACTTGCTTGACTGCTCCCTTAAACAACAGTGGTTCTCTGGTGTGCTTCACAGATGATTATCATACGACTGATGGACCGTCCTTGGGAGTATATACCTGGATGGCAAAAAGAGTGCAAGAGAGCCATAATCTAGGATCGTACACCATGAACTTTCAAGCAGAGTTATTTGTCATTCTAGCACTGACATGTAAGGAAGAATGAAAAAATAGCACAAAGCAAATAATACATAAGTTTCGATAGTTAGGCAGCTTGGAAAGAAATCTGATCTCCCAAGACAACGTCATTTCTAGTTCAGAAATGTGGAGATGCTTTGGAAGGACTTGCCAGGCACAAAGCGGTAAGGCTTGTATGTGTTCAAGTAAATATGAGGAAACGAAAAGGCAAATTAACTGACTAGACTGAACCGAGAAACTGCCAACTGCAACTGTGAATTTAGATGAGGAAGATGTTGAAGAACACTCTATATGTTCAAGGATACAAAGAAACGTCTTACAATTTCTTGGTACACCGAGGCAATAGATCCTCTGTACTAAAGTGTTTCTGAGAGATGACATGTGCTCCCTTTCAGTAGAAGATCATGGAGATTTAAGAGGGTGCAACTGGAAAGGATGGTAGGCCGCCGGTAAAAAATTACTTGTTTCGTTAAGTTGTATTGTATTATTTTTGGACAAAGTCGATAAAGTTATCTGACACATCTTTTATCATTTTGTCACAAATTGAGGTAGGCTCAGAGTTGCGGTGACTTACAAATAGTTTTATCCTTTAAAAGGATATTATTAGGCATCAAATATATAACTTACTGAATTGATAATTCAGTTTCAGAAGATAATTATTGTTAATTTGCAAAAAACTTTCTCGTTATTTGATAGTGTTTATGAATAAGAATTACTACTTACTGAAGATCAAAGTAATAGAGTTGCACAGAAACTTACCTGAAACAAAGAAAAATATTATTATTATTATATTTAACGATATTTTAATACTACATAGTTTTACAGATAGAACCACATGGTCACGGATCAGCTATGCTGCACGCGCTCACCGATTCTTGACTGTTTTAGGCTGCTAATGCTTAAAAGTACATTTCGCAAGCCAATGGCCGTGTTGGCACCTTCGTAATTTTATATGTATAATTACTTATATTATCTGTTTTAAAATTTAAACTTAGAAGATTTATTACTAAATCTCAAGACAGTATCCTCTAGATACAAACCATTAACTTAGAAGCTTGTACAAATATTTAAAAATATTTTTATAACAATACTAGAGTTGTAGGAGTCTTGCACAAATTAATAATTGTATATCAGAAGCTTCCTTGGTGTACTTTTAGCATGGTGTCTGGGGAAAACAGCTCAGTTTTCAATTTGATTACTGTGGCACAAATGTTACAGTAGTAAATTATTTAATAGTATTATTTAACTTTTATGGTGGTAATAAAATTTGGTTGACACCGTTACAATCCCCATAAGACCATCGTGTAAGCACTTGTTGATGATATTTGATATGAGATCTAGAAGAATTAAAAATCTGAGAGATTTTCTTAGAGACAAATTACATTTATTTTCAACATCCATTTCAGTACCTTATCACATTCAATTACTATAATTTCAAATTATAATTACAACTTCATAAGTCGTAAACCAAAAACAAAAACGTTTTAAATAAAATGCATTCCTGGCAGTTGAAATTACAGGCAAAAGTAATTTTTGTAGAATTCACTAAATAGAAACACTAAGTTCCTATTTCGAATAATTCACAAGAACATTATTACAAAGAATACTGAAAAATGACTTGTTGTTGTTTCCTTAAGATTCAGCTGGTGTACGAAATAAAACCACAACATCTAGGGAACCGAATTAGATTTGTAGCCGAAACGCAGAATCTTCTTACAGGTGATCCTAATGTAATTCGAAAAATGTTTTTTCTCATGAAGCTTACTTTCATAAAATGGATACGTACATAAACAGAATGTCGATATGGGTTAATGGAAATCCAATGGCAATTCATCCACGAGAAATGCATCCATTTTGAGTTACAATTTGTTGTGGAATTACGGTAGAAAGAATCATTGGCCATTATTTTGAGGATAATGATGGTAATGCAGTATCTACAAATGGTGAGCGGTACATATTATTTCATGACATTTTTTGTTTTCGGAGGTGCACAATTGGCCAAAAATGTAGTTTCAATAAGCTGGGAATACTGCTAGAGCAACAATGGACTTGCTAACGACCGTTTTTGGGAACAGATTGATTTCAAGACCAAACCTTGAAAAATATTAACTAGACTTCATATTCTCCCGATATGTCGCCTCTGGGTTACTTTCTGTGGGGCTATTTTATAGAGCCGAGTATATATTTGCATAAACCATGGACCCTGGAAGAACTGAGAAATAATCTTTTCGAGAAATCTGTGGCTATTGATCAACAAACTTTGGCCTCTGTCACGAATAACTTCTTAGAAATAGCAAGAATGTGCGAAGAAGCCGACGGAGGTTATTTGAAAATATTGTTTTTCATAAGTGAATTACGTAAAAACTCCATAAATTTGACAAAATGTTACAAAATCTTTCATTAATTTGTCTTTAAAAATAAAAGGTTACAAATAAAATAAAACCCTCAGTGACTTATTGGCCATCCTGTAAATATTTAAATGAACAAAGAGTTGGTAAGCAATAATTGTGATTATTTATGAATTTAACAACTTGTTATTACCCTGACCCAACGAAAAATCAAGGAAGTTGATTGTGATTGATTGTGTTTGAAAAGTTTGTACCTATAAAATATAAATATAAATTCTTTATTTATAAAGTAAATACGTGATTTAAGGCCTTTAATAGCATGTAACATTTCTTAACTTATTGAAATATGTTAAATAAATACAATTTATTACAGTTACAGCTTATTACGGATATGTAAAATACCAGGGATTTTCAAATATGCCCTTCATTAAAATTGCATTAGAAAACATTGCACAGTGTACTCTAAACCTATTAAACTATACACACAATTACAAGAACTTTATATTTTAAAAGTTCATAGGATAGGGTTATAGAACGGAGAACCAAACGCCAATTTCATATAACCTGTCCATGTATGTACTTAAGCCTGCAGACAGGAGTAATGTATATGGCGACCTCTGTTGGCTAAAAAAATCAACTTCTTAGGTGCCAAAACACAACTGAGATATCAGAACAAAGAACCACGTTCTATGTAATGTACGTAGTTGTGCTTTGGTATTCTTTTGACAAATTTTGCATAAATAGACAAAAATGCAAGCACATAGTCAAATAATTAACAAAGTCAGTCTTAGATACAAGGTATTTGGATGACATCTCGGAAACGGATTTGAATCCTAATACCATATTCTAAAAAATCCACGATATGATAGTAATGATATGACTGTAATCGACCTCTAAGTTCTGACGATTAGGTAAGCGTATAAAGTGAAGAAAGTGAAATTTAAGTTTGCAATTGGGCATAGTGAGTGATAAGTGTATCCCTCTAGTGGTCAATGTTACTAACTGTCAGACATCACTGATGTCTTAGTGACTGATAGCGACCTACATAGCAGGTACCTGCTTTATAGGTGTAGCTGCGACAACTAGCCCTAGTAGGTATACTGAATAAGAATTATAGGAAACAGCAGACAAAATCCCCGACCTGCGTTGAATTATACCTGCAAGTTTTATTTCGTAGCTAAGATCATTTATCAATTCCTGACTAGACATAGACCGGTTTCAAATTTGTAATGTTCTCGTCAGTATTCCATAAGTAATGGAAAAGACAAATAATAATAGCAAATCAGGCTAGCCTAAAGCAAACTTAGCAAGACAGACATTGTGAGGGATAAGTGTACCCCTTTAGTGGTCAGTGCTACTACCCGTCAGACATCTCTGATGTCTTAGTGACTGATAGCTACCTGCTATGGTGGGCTAAACTATATACTGAGTAAAATTTACAGGAAACAACTTCTCAGCGGCGCTCCAAGGCTAGAAGTCGCAGCTCTTGGTACCTGCTTTGCAGGTCACTGTCAGTTACTAAGATATCAGTGATATCTGACGGGAGGGAAACATTCATCACTCACTATGTCTGTCTCGCTAAGTCTGCTATAGTTCGAAACCGGTATATGTCTAGTGAGGAATTGACAAATGATCTTATCTACCAAAAAGACATGCAGGTTTAATTCAACGCAGGTCGGGACTTTTGGCCGCTGAGTAGTTATTTCCTGTAAATCTTATTCAGTGTATAGTTTAGCCTACCAGGGCTAGAGGTCGCAGCTCTTGGTACCTGCTTTGCAGATCGCTATTAGTCACTAAGACATTAGTCATGTCTGATGGGTAGTAGCACTGACAACTAGAGGAATACACTTATCACTCACTTTGTCTGCCTTGCTTGGTCTGCTTAAGGCTAGCCTGGTTTGCTATTATTATTTGCCTTTTACATTACTTATGGCATACTGACGAGAACATAACAAGTTTGAAACCGGTCTATGTCTAATGAGGAATTGACAAATAAATGATCTTAGCTATCAAATACATCTTGCGGATTTAATTCAACGCAGGTCGGGGCTTTTGTCCGCTGAGTAGTTGTTTCCTGTAAATCTTATTCAGTAAGTTATAGCTTACTTGGTTCCATGTTTAAAAATTTAAAATTGTGTTTGTTAAATATTAAAGATTACTCTCTGTTTGCTTTTATCAAATTATAACATACCTCAGTTAATAAAGGTCACGAAGAATAAATGAATAAACAAATAATTATACAAGGTGTTTTTGAAAGGTATGTCATAACTATCGATATTACCGAATTTATTTATATACAAAAATGCATCCATACGGAGCTACGGCCTTGCAAATTTATCTCTGGAGAAAGAAAATTTTGCAATATCCTAAAATTTTGGGATATTCTGCTATATTTCGTGTTTGTTGATTTGGCTAATTGGTCAGTATTTTAGCAAATTTTCCAGTCAATACCTCTATTTTAACATTCTTACTAAGGGTAGTATGCATCTCTTTTTCATTAAACTTTTTTTAGATGCATCTATGCCCCAAACCATCTCTTTCGTTTTTGTCTGAATTAAATCTGTTATGTTCTGAGTAAGTAAGATGTACCGATTCTGACTCACTGACTACCAACATCCCATCTCTATTATCATCAAGACCCCTGGAGATACGTACGTTTACTTAAATTATATTATATAGAGTGGCCAGCAATATTTTAACCAATTTTAATCTTGATAATTTTGGAATGAAAAAGTTATCATGGTGCGGTTTTCACAGATTAATTATTATTATTTTAGCACATTGCTATTCCACCACTAAACCAGGATAGACACAACACAACAATCATTCCTTCCGACATTTGCCAGATGCCGCAGCTAAGACTCGAATTTAGGAGAGGTAGACAGTGACTTGCTACACAACAACACTATATCCAACTTTACTACCGTCTCGGTATTTTATAAACGCCACTATACATTCATGCCCTAGCCAGGATTCGAACCCGGAGGCCCTTGGTCTTAAGCATAACGTATAATCACTAAACCACTGACAGACTGCAAATTCTTTAGATCAAAACGCATCGTAAATGTATGTTAAAGTGAACTCATAAGTTTTTGCTTCTTCGATGAAATCTATTACTTCATTTGCAATTTTAATTTTCATATTACTAGTATTTATTTATATAATTCATTTGGTATGTTTGGACGAACTGGTATCTCTAATTTATTAGACCTATAGAGAATAAATACATTATTTAAATAAGACACAGAATTAATACAAATGGTAATTAATTATCTTTGAATATACAATGTGAAGTGTAACGTAATAAAATTGGACTGTTTGCTTAATTGAATTATACGTGCAATACTTAATTACGGACAGAGTTAACTTTATTATTCAACTTTTGCATATATAAAATAGGATTAACACGGTAATGAATTTGAGTCAAGAGATATACAGGGTAGGGCAATAGTGCGGCCGACTTCGATATCTCGAGTTCTATGATAGCTAGATACTTGATTTAAGAACATAAGTAAACTAGACAAAAAAGTCTATAACCGGACATTGTTTTCAAGTATACATGGTGAGCCAAGAGGATTCTACAGGGTCAAATAAAATGCCATGTATATCAGAACATTCTTTGAAACCACTTTGTGGCCTCCTTTCACTCCTGTATTATTATTAACTTTCTCCCAACCACTTGGATGTACTGATTTTTTTTATTGAAATTATAACATTTATTTAGATATTAAAAATATCACTACAATCACAACTACCAATTTTAAGAAGAAATATGTTAGTACCAGTTATGAGACATCTGTGTGATGAAACTCAGCCATTTTCACTTCCTAAAATTATACAGGGTGGCCAAAAAGGATTTTTAAATTTACAACGTTTTGAACTGAATTTTCTAAATTTTTTGTGATTTTGTGATTGTGATGTAGGATTGAAAAACGAATATTTTTAGTTCGTACATTCCTATGACTATTTGTGACCATTTTCAATTTACTGAACAATAACTGCAAAATTCAGCAATAAAAATTAAAAATGAGGGTTTTTTTTAAATAGTTCCAGAGAAGGTATTATAATAAGCGTGTTGCATGATGCCCATAAAAACATCATACCAACAACAATCCAAAATTTGAAGGAAAGGACAATAAATTTTTTAGAAGTATCACTCCGGCAATTTTATGAAAAGTAGAAACCTCATTCCAAAGACGCATAGAAATGTGTGTCAATCAAAACGGGCAACATGTGGAGCACTTTTTATAATATCTTCTCTTGAATTACAAAGAAAAAAAATTAATTATTTTTGGCCAGTGTGTATACTTTTACGAAGTGAAAATGGCTGAGTGTTATCACATAGATGTACTAACATATTTTTTCTTAAAATCGATAATTGTGACTGTAGTGATTTTTCTAATATATAAGTGTAAATGGCACAATTTCAACAAAAAAAAGAAATCGTTACATCTAAGTGGTTGGGAGAGAGTCATCGATAATACAGGAGTGAAAGGAGGCCACAAAGAGGTTTCGAAAAATTTTGTTTTTAATTCAAGTTGCTAGCTACCATAAAACTTGACATATCGAAGTCGGAGTCAGTATTGCCCCACCCTGTATACTAAAATTATTATCTTTCAGCTCTTCCTAATATTCATTTGTCGGCCGATAAAAATTTAATTAACGTAGTTACTATTCCCTATGTTTTTTTTTAAACGAAAAACATTTTTAAGGCCTATTGAAAAAAGCACCACATACTTGGTTCCGTATATAAAGTTGATTATTCAGTGTTCCAGCTTTGAAATCCACCTATAAGGTTATAACAAATTTTTTAACCTTTTTTCAACACGATAAAATACATGAAATTAAAATTTGAAAAAAATGATTATTGCATACGTAAAGTGTTTCCATTTACATTAACTAGATTACCAGAATTCGGAACAGAAAAAACAGAAACACAAAGTAAAAATTAGAACTTTATTCATTATCACAGTCAAAATCAACATCAGCATAGTATCCGTCTATGTCATCAACTACAGTGTCTGCCATTAAATTTTGTAAAACTACTGGTCTGCTTCTGGAATTAACTGCAGTATTGAGTCAATATCACTTATTTCCGAGATAACTTTTTCTTCAGGCCAGTAGGTAAGATGTATCGATTCTGGCTCACTGACTAAAAACATTCCGAGTCTATTATCATCAGTGCCCCTGGGGGAGATCCTACATTGTAGGACCTAATATCGAGGGAGGGAGAAGGGGAGCTAAGAGGCTTTGATCTAGATGTACATCGATGATAAAATCTAAGGGAGTGGAGCTAAAAGTGTGTGTCTGATCATTGAGAGCATTTGATATTATAAGGATAAAGTCTGCTAATATATGGATAGATATTGCTGGAAACAGGTCACGCGACTATTTCTTAAAGGCCTGGTATTAATATATTTTTTTATCATTAAAACGCTATCATTGGTCGGGCTTGTATAGACATTCAATGGCCACACTTCCATGCCTACCAATATGTATCCATATACTAGCAGTCGTTTTATTCTTATAATAACAGACGATCTCATTGATCAGATGATTCATCTCTTTATTTGTTATATTAGATCTACGCATACGATATAAATTAAAGCCTCTCCCTCCCTCGATATTTGGTCCTAAATTGTATGATCGGATAATGGGCACGGAATGTTTGTAGTCAGTGAGCCAGAATCGGTATATTTTACCTACTGGCCAGAAGGAAAAGTTATCTCGGAAATAACCGATATTAAATCGATAATGCAGTTAATTCCAGAAGCAGACCACTGATTTTACAAAAATTAATGACAGTGACACTGTAGTTGATGACATAGACAGATACAATGCTGATGTTCATTTTGACTATGATAATGAATAAAGTTACAATTTTTACTTTGTGTTTCTGTTTTTCTTGTTCCAAATTCTGGTATTCTAGTTAATGTAAAAGGAAATACCTTACTTATGCAATAATTATTATTATTTTTTAATTTTAAGTTTAAGTATTTTATTGTGTTGAAAAAAGGTAAAAAAAATTGTTATAACCTTATAGGTGGATTTCTAAGCTGGAACACTGAATATTCAACTTTACATACAGAACCAATGTCTTAATTAATATTTTTCGTTTAAGAAAAAAACAAGCAGCAAAATAGCTGTTTTTCAAAATAATTATATGGCAGAAATTAAAATGTTTAATAGAATGTATTACATAAACATCGTTTTTGCAAAAAAAGTCAGACTTTATATTGATTAAATTAGTTTCATTTAAAATTATAGGTCTTATCAGTTTTCATTCATTTTCTCTAATTGTACCGTTATAGTTCGCTGTTTTATAACGTTATCCGATTTCGACAAAAGGGTAAATCTAACAAGAACATAATTAAAGTAGCAAACGGAACATTACACTTCAATCTTCAGCAATGTGTTGGGAACCTTAACGTGTTTAGTGGAAAGCAGGCGTCACACGAGATGGAAAATTTAATACGCTAATTTAAAACATTTTTCACCTTTCTTAGAGGTAATTCCCTTTTCAAATATGGGGATTTTTCAGTATCTGATGAAATAATAATAAGACAACAAATATATATAATATTTCCTGAATTCTGATTTTCTCATTATTACTGGAATTGCAGTAAACAAGGTTCTTAAAAATATATATCCAGTTAGGCATAGAGAATAGTAACTATGTTAATTAAATTTTTATCACCCGACAAATGAACGTCACGAAGAGCTGAAAGATAATAATGTTAGTATATATCTGTGACTCAAATTCATTACCGTGTTAATCCTATTTTATATATGCAACAGCTGTATAATAGAGTTAACTTTGTCCGTAATTAAGTATTGCACGTATAATTCAATTAAGCAAACAGTCCAATTTTATTGCGTTACACCTTCATATTGTATATTCAAAGATAATTAATTATCATTTGTGTTTATTCTATGTCTTATTTAAATAATGCATGTATTCTCTATAGGTTTAATAAATTAGAGATACCAGTTCGTCCAAACGTACCAAATGAATTATATAAATAAATACTAGTAATATGAAAATTAAAATTGCAATGAATTAGGTTTCAGCAAAGAAGAAAACTTAGGAACCCACTTTAATATACATATAATTTTGATCTTGAAAAAACTAGCAGTCTATCAGTGGTTCAGTGATTTTACGTTACGCTTGAGACCAAAGGACCCCGAGTTCGAATCCTGGCTAGGACATGGATGTATAGTGGCGTTTCTCAAACACCAAGATGGCAGCACAGTTGGATAGAGCGTTGTTGTGTGCCCGAACACGACAAGTCACTGTCCATCTCTCCTGAGTTCGAGTCCCAGCTACGGCATCTGACAAATGTCGGAGCGGATGGTTGTTGTGTTCTCTGTCCTGGTTGAGTGGTGGAAAAGCAATGTGCTAAAATAATAATAATTAATCTGTGATAACTGCACCTCGATAGTTCTTTTCGTTCCAAAATTATTCAAGATTAAAGTGGGTCAAAATATAGCTGACCACTCTGTATATAATTTAAGTAAATCTGACTTCGTTAGAGATAAATTTAAAGAACTTCACTTGATTAAAGAGGGATTCAGTATGGATAATCCATCGATCTGTTTTTATATATAACTTATCAATTACATCAAAATATCTACGAGATAATTGAATACAATAATACGTATGAAGCAATAGTATGCAAAATAAATTTGAAATTGACAAACACTGTGAAAATGAACATAAGAAATGAACAGAAATAGGACATGATTTGTGAAATTTCATCTTCTGGTATATTATCGTCACCTTTATCATCAATATCGTCATCATCATCGTCATCGCTTTCTGCCTAGTATTTTCTTCTAAATAACGGTGTTTCAACCAAAAGCACCAATTTTTTCTGTAAATATTTAAGCCTTATAAAAGGTCCTCTCTGTACGCCTTGATTCGTTTTTATCTATGAAATTTTTCATGTAAAATTAATTAAGTAAATTGTAATTAAATTTAGAAATGTTTGTTAGTGTCAAGAAAATTGAAATGTTTTATATAAAATATTTAAAAACTGTAAAAAAATAAATAGAAAAAGTATATATAAGAACTTGATAACATTGATAGTAAAGTTAATTTTTTAACTGATAACATTATTACTCTTTTAAATATTCATGCACCATTACGAACATATTATAGAATAACGAAACCTTATGCTCCTTGCTTACAAATTCTCTTAAAGCGATGTTGATTGATAGAGAAAAGCCTTTGAACAAATATAATATTACCAAGAATCCAGATGATTGGATCAATTATAAACAACTTCGTAATATGGTGACAAATGCAGTTAGACGAGAAAAGAGGGCATTTTATGTTAATAATCTAAATAATAAAACTTCGAAAGAAATTTGGTCTACTTTGAAATCTTTATTAAATCTAGATAAGAAAAACGTCAATTTACCAAATAACCTTTCTGATGTGAATGATATTAATAACCATTTTATAAATTCTATACCAGATCTCACACCAGATGACTCTGATATTTCTCTTTAAAAAACTAATTTAAAATGCTCTGTTCAATCCTTACAAAACTTTGAGCCAGTTAGTGAAATGGATATTATGAAAATTGTGTCAAATATTAAAAGTACAGCAGTTGGTACTGATGGTATTAGTATTTTAACTATACGGCCTTGTATCCCTTTTTTATTACTTTATATTACTCATATTATTAATTTTTGCTTATGCAAATCAGTAGTTCCAACTAGCTGGAAAAAGGACAAGTGATACCATTACCTAAAGTCTCTAATCCTTCTATTTTCAATAATATAAGACTAATCACAATTCTACGTGCATTAACAAAAATTTTGGAAAAAGCTATTGAACTACAATTACATAAACATTTGAATATTAATAATATTATTCAGGCTACACAATAGGCTTCAGATCAGGTTACAGCTGTACTACAGCACTTTTAAAATAACCGCTGCCAATTACTTGGGGATCAGAACTTCACCCTAGTACAACTCGACGTGTGGTGGAGTTTATAATAAAAGTAATTTTTGACGTTTCAAAAAAAGTCACAGTTTTTAACGTTTCAAAAAAGTCACATTTTGACGTTTCAAAAAAGTCACTTTGACGTTTCAAAAAAGTCATATTTTTTAACGTTTCAAAAATTGGGACCGATTTTGCTCATCAACGAACTCTTTCTTGACCTCTAGAATGTGTGTACCAAATTTGAAAGCTTTATCTCAAAAACTGTAGTTCTATTGCGAACCAGACAGACAGACACACAAACAGAAAATTTTTTCTGTCTGAAATTTTGTGTATCGTCATAATTTGTCGAGATTCGTCCAAAAATGCAATAAAACTTTTCAAAATTTTTTTCACGAATACATAATTTCCTCACTTTGAGGGGTGAGGAAGTAATTACTGATGACATTTTCGAAGCTACTGATAAAGACGAATTAACAATATTAATATTACTTGATTATTCGAAGGCATTTGATAACTGTTATTAGCAATTTTAAGTTATATAGGTCAGACTGAAGTAGCATCAAATTTGCTATCACCATACCTGACAGGAAGGTCTCAAGCTCTTGTATACAAAGGTAATACATAAAATTTTTTAAATATTTCCAAAGGCATTCCACAAGGGTCGATATTGGGCCCTCTGCTCTTCAGTATATACACTTTCCATTAAATTTTATCTCTGATGTACAAACATTACTATGTGGATGATACTCAATTATACATATCCTTTGATCTAAATGATTGTGAGCAAGTAATAACTGCACTAAATTATGACCTTTATAACCTAAGCATTTTTTCAAAAAAATCATTGTTTAAAATTAAATGCTGCTAAGATAACAGCAATGATCTGTTGGAAAAGAAATTATAGAAATAATTTTTTTGGACAGTTTTTCTGTGTGTATCCATATTGATAATAATATAGTTAAGTTTCAAGACAAAATAAAAAATCTTGGTCTGTACATGGATAATGATATGAGGTTTTCAAGTTATGTTAACATCTGTGTTCAAAAAGCATACACTAATCTCAAACTTATATACCAAAATAGACATGTCTTGGATAGGGGCACAAAATCACTACTTGGTGACTCCTTGGTATTATCACAAATGAATTATTGTGATATGCTGTAAGCAGTATTGATGCTAACCTAATTCAGAAACTTCAAAATTGCTCTTTAAGATTAATTTTTGGCATAAGAAAATTCCAACATACGTCACACATTAAAACTTAATAACTGGATAAATATGCAGAACAGGAGATATCTACACTCTGTATGTTTTTTTAATCAAATTTTGCACTGCAAATGTCTTCCATATTTGTACAATAAAATACGGTTTCGCACTAATGTGCATAATATTAACATATATATATATATATATATATATATATATATATATATATATATATATATATATATATATATATATATATATATATATATATATATATATATATATATATATATATATATATATATATATATATATATGGCCTGCCAGCCACTCAGCTGATTTTTGGCAGGCCGGTATGGTCTTCAGTTCCAAGAGCAGCGTAGGCTTTATCCCTCCGAGTACACCGATTATAAGGACGACCATTTTTACCGAGTAGCCTGGGTACAGCACTTGGAGCTCGTACCGGAGATCACGGTATTTGGTCCGTTTCTCCTCCTCCTTCAAGGTGATGTTTTTCTCCGCAGGTGCCGAGAACTCGATGACATACATCACCTTGAGTTGATGGTCGAGGAGGACTATGTCAGGCTTGTTGGCTTGGATTAGCCTAACAGTCGGGAACGAGTAATTCCAGTAAATTCGGCATTTCTCGTTCTCGACAACGGACTCAATATCTCCGGGGACGTAAGGCAGCACTGGTGTCTGGTCTACCCCGTACGAGTGCCTTAGATGGTAGTATAGCACTCGTAAAGCCGCGTTATGTCGGTGGATGTAGGCCGAAATCGCATATATGGGGCATGCAGAAAGTAGGTGCATGAGCGATTTCGGCGCCTGATGGCAGGTCCTGCAGTTAATATCAGGAACCTCTACACGCCACACGCGGCTACGGTAGACCAAGGTGTTGATAACATCATCCTGGCAGGCCATAATGAATCCCTCGGTCTCTGACTTAAGCCCGGCCGACCTTAGAAAGGCGAAGGTCAGCCTGGTCGATAAAACCAGTGTTTCCATGTTCTTATAGAAGACACCATGCTGGGGTTTATCGGCGTGCTGCCGAAACAGATTTTCCTGTTTGGCAACTCTGATTCGGGCTTTCAGACGATTTGGCTGAAGTTCGGTGACTGACTCTACATCAGCACCTCGCCGGCCTCCTCGCCTGATGTCAAATGCGATACCGAGTTCATCTGCGGCACTTTTCGCTGCCTTGAACAATCCTGCTCCCACTCCTACAGTTTCGTGATGTTTCACAAACCGCAAGAGGGGATCTGAGCTCCTGAGGATGTTACATGCCATACTCAGTACTACTCTGCCATGCGTACACTCCAGGCTCAAGAGTCGTCGGCCCCCCCGTTGACGTGGGAGGTACACACGAGGAACGGACGATCTAGGATGAATACCTCTGTGAATATTCATCATCTATTATACATATATTTTTTTTTTTTCGGAATATCCGATGCCGGTCAGTCCTCCCGTGGTCTCCGACGCCTCACGGGAGTCGCGCCGGCGCATCAACTACAGCCACTCCCCACATCCCGCAGGGTTAGTGACTCTAGATACCAGAATCGTGTATCCTAAGCAGACGGAGAGAACCCAGAATGACCGCCTTCTGCATTTGGCCTGCCAGCCACTCGGCTGATTTATATATCTCAATATCTCCTAGGATGTAAGGCAGCACTGGTGTCTGGTCTACGCCGTACGAGTGCCTTAGATGGTAGCATAGCACTCGTAACGCCGCGTTATGTCGGTGGATGTAGGCCGAAATTGCGTATATGGGGCATGCAGATAATATGTGCATGAGCGATTCCGGCGCCTGACGGCAGGTCCTGCAATTGATGTCAGGAACCTCTACACGCCACACGCGGCTGCGGTAGACCAAGGTGTTGATAACACCATCTTGGCAGGCCATAATGAATCTGCTGGAAGACCGGATCATCAGACCTCAGTGTCCTAGCATACAAGATACGAGTAAATATCGAAAGATCTCCCTTTTTGGGGATAAGCACAGTACGCTCCTCGACGAACCAGTCTGGAATCTGCTTCCCCTCGTTCAACCATGAGTTGAGAACTCGCGCCAAATGGCGGTGAGTGGAAGGAAATTTCTTCCACCACCAGTTGTTAATGCCGTCTGGGCCCGGGGCAGCGAAGTTCTTGCTACCAACAAGTGCTTTTTGGACTGATTGCCGGGCACACTTCTTCTGGTTCTTCAAGATGTCTATGGCACAGAGTCTCGAAGTGTGCAGTTGCTGGAGTGTCGCTATTGAATGGACGCGTCGTTTCGTAGATTCCTTTCCAGAAGATTTCGACATTTTTAAATAATTCGTACACAAATATTTTTCCCATTACATAATTATAGATTTATGAAGGGACATAATTTCTCCACTGCATTACATTCTAATTAAAGATGTACTTATAACATTGGGAAATATACAGAGTTTGCACATTTTTATTCGTGGTGTTAGGAATTAAAGGCGCACGTGATAAAAAAGTCTATTTCCCCGGAACCAAAGTTGGTTTTATTATTGAATACTCTAATAAAATTGAATTTGTGTGTGGACAATTTCCAAAAATGTTCATTTCTGGAGTGCAGAGCAACTGACTCGAAATTTATTCACAAACATATTTTGCGAAAATATTAAAATCGTAATTGACTCTGTAATTTAAAGAAACGGAGTCTTTGATCACCCGGAAAATACAATTGTCTCAATGGTAATGGATGAGCAAAATCATATGCGAACATAGTTTTAGAAAAATGTAACGAGAAAGGAATGAAGAGAACGGAGAAGTTCGAACGTACAAGATACCAACGGTCATTTTTGATGTTGTTGCTAATGATATAAGTCTTACTGACTGTAGTGCATGTTGTCTGAACAATAAATAATTCAAATTTTGGATAAAGAGTTGAAATTGTTTCTAGCAGGGAAAATAATAGTGAACACTTGCGTGAAAATTTCCCTTGTCATGCCCAAGCTGCTGAACAGTGTGTAAAGATTCTAGTTTTATACGAACGCGGATAGAGTGTCGAACAATTCATCACTGTAAAGACAAAGGGATGCATCTCAAAATATTACCTATTAAGATAATGCATTTCAAAGTATAAAAGTAATTATAATATGGTCTGATGCACGACGGATGAATTTAGTTCTGAAGATATTGTGAATTTTGTGAAATATCAAAATAAATCCATAATTATTAATGATAAGTTTGAATATAAAGTACTTCAAATCTCATCCATAAAAAAAATAAATATATATAATAAGCTGTTTTGCACATTGACGTAGAGTTGTAATATGATATTGTCGATGTTTATGATTCAACTGAAATTAATAGATGTTTTAATTGCAGTGGTTTTCATTATTTTTCCAAGGGCTGT
This sequence comes from Rhamnusium bicolor, assembly GCA_029963845.1. Lineage (NCBI taxonomy): Eukaryota > Metazoa > Arthropoda > Insecta > Coleoptera > Cerambycidae > Rhamnusium > Rhamnusium bicolor. The sequence goes on from JANEYF010002135.1 coordinate 1,025,559, forward strand.
AAAAATCAAACTCACTGTCCTCGGTATTCTGAAAATTATTTGGTTAAAGACTGTAAACATACAATTTTAAAATATGTGAACCATATTAAATGCAATGAAGAGAATGGAGCTAATATTAATACCGACCATGAGGCTGGAACTTGGACATTTTGTGGCAAACAAAAAATTACTGAATTCAAGTCAAATTTAAAATGTTCTTAGGAGCAGCTACCGTATCACTTGCATGCTAGAAGTGTAAATAAGAATAGTCAAGATAACATTTTAAAACCTTCTCAAACTATCCCCACTCTAAATGTCTATTATCAAAATATGCGCAGGCTCAATACCAAGACGCATATCTTTTTAACAATATACGCAAATGATAGATTGTTGAATTTGGTATTATTTAATAAACACTGTTAAGATAAATAAATCGAAAAATATTTTACTCGTTGAGGATGCTCACCACCCTGCTCTAAACGTTAGTATATTTTTAAAAGGGTTTGAGAATAGTAATTTTTTCCCAGTAGGCAACAATAAAACTTTCATTTTTCGTAAAACTGATACAAAATAAAATCAGATTGATATAATCAAGACTAGTAATTAAAATAACCTTGAAAGATACTCTCAGTTGGAATTATGAAATAGATACTGGTGGAATTTGATATGCAGTCACCTCCACCGGAGCATTCTAGGTTATTTTAGTCAAGGTGACCAAAATAAGTGAAGAGTGTATATTACATTTGTCTGGTTTTAAAAAACCAACAAATTTCAAATGGCCCAGCGAAAAGTCAGGTCTAATTAAGTTAAAGAAAACAGTTACTGAAAGTATTTTTTCATGAAATTTTGTGATAGATAACTGAGTCACATCTCAATGCGTCTCGCAAACCTTAACTTTGAACAACAAAATCTTTCTGCCTTTTTTTACATAAACATATTTCTTACAAAAAAATCTGATTTTCACAAAGCGAAATGCCCGAACTTAATTAATTAATTTGACAGTTCAACAAGACCAGATTTTGTTAATCTCACTAATTTATTTTTTGTTCACCAGATCTTAATGATTTTGACAAATATTTAAACAATTTTGGAACGTAAATTAATTTTTTTAGTAAACCCAGTAGATCTAGTGAGAATTCGATAATACAAATTGAGGTTTCAGGTGAGGCGCACTTTTTTCATCGAATGACTTTTTTCGTAATAGGTTAGGTTAGGTTAGGTTTGTTGTGAGTGGGTCTCAGTAAACCCTCCACTGCAGCCATCAGCAGGCCTATTGTGGCTCACGCCTAATTATATTTCACCCAATAAGTTCAGTCTCTTAATGAAACTGATAACTTTATTGGGTGAGAATGTGTCCAGATCCTCTGGCAGCAGTTGCCCTTTGCCAAATATTGAGAACCGGATCCTCTCCACAGCGGGACAGGTGCATAAGATGTGGTCTGCCTTCTCATCATCCTCCAGGCATAGACGGCACTCGGCGTTTTCCGCTAGGCCGAGTTTACGCAGATGATAGTTTAGTCGACAGTGCCCGGTATATAGGCCTGTTAGAGTTTTCAGGTTTATCCTGTTTAACTCTAAAAGTTTCTTAGTTCTCGATTTCAAAGGGTATTTTATGAACGCCTTCGAATGAACTAATCCTGGTAACTCTTGCCAATACTGGAGAGTTTGCCTTTCAGCCCAGGTTGAGATAGTGGCCGTACTTGAAGATATGCCAAGTATTGGTTCTGGTCCGATGAATCGTTATCCCACTCCTTCTCTGGCTAAGGAGTCCGCTATTTCGTTACCTTCCATACCAGAGTGGCCGGGTATCCAGACCAGAGTCACTTTGTTGTTCTTGCCCAAATGATTTAGAGCTTTCTGACAGTTCCATACCGTTTTGGAGTTACAACGGTAGGAGCCAAGAGCTTTTATAGCTGCTTGGCTATCTGAGAAAATTTTTATTGATCTGCGTGTAAGATGCATATATTCCAGCCTTCGTACACACAGTTCAATGGCATGAACCTCAGCCTGAAAAACAGTTGCATGAGTACCTAGGTTTGAGACTATCCTCACCCTTGGTCTGTAGCTGTGTACTCCGGCTCCTGTTCCCTCGGGAGTTTTGGAGCCGTCTGTAAACCAACAACTGTCTGCCTTCAGTAGGTCGGCTTTATTCCGATCCCACTCATCTCTTTCTGGAGAAAGGATGTTGAAGGTCAGCTCGTAGTTGGTCATAGTAGGCATAGTATCCGAGGGCATTCCCAGGATGCTGTGATTCTTTATGTCATCCAACAACCTGTTCCGCTCCATGATACTAGTCTGCGGCATATTAATGGCCGCTTGTTGCAGTCTGTAGGTTGCCCACCTGGCCTCTCTCTCCAGATATATATGAAGAGGGGGTAAATCCAGGAGGATTTCCATTGCAGCTGACGGTGTGGTGCTAATTGCTCCCGTTACGGTCATGCATGCTAATCTCTGCAGTCCAGAGAGTTTGGATTTGGCCGTCCGTTGTAATCCTTTCGGCCACCAAACAATGGATCCATATGTTATCATTGGTCTGATGACCGTGATATAATGAGGTTTCAGGTGAGGCGCACTTTTTTCATCGAATGACTTTTTTTCGTAATACCACAAATAAAAATGATTCTCCTCTTCTGTACTTAATCGTGGACATATTGTATGTCTTATTGGTATTACACATAACATATAACTATTTAAATTGGTGGTACGATCAATATACTGTTTATATATTTTCTCTTTTTTTATATCATTTCTTTATCTTTTAAATCTGACTGATTGACATAAGTTTCTAGTTTCCCATTTGGTATAGAAATATCATATTTTTATAAAAATAAAATAAATATCGTAACATCAGTAGACCATGCCTACGAATAATGTCAACTTTGTATGGAAAATTTGTGAAGGCTCAAGTTAAAATGTGATGAAATTCTAATATTATTCATGATTTATATTTATTTGCAAATATTTTCCTTCTAGCAATTTGTCGATTATCAGACTAAAAATGTTTTGAATTTTCACGAGATTACAAATGCTTTACATGAATAATCAGTAAGTCATTTGCAAACATTCCATTCTCATTTTATGACAGAGTTATATTTGAACCTGGAATTTAAAGAACCATTCAAGTGTTTAAAAGTGAATTTATAATTGCTCATTACTTTTTTAAACAAGTTACACTTGAGTTAAAGAAATTCTCTGCTACGTTACACCCAACATTTCAAAAATAATCTTTATCGCCATTTAATAATATACAGGTTGTCCTGTAAATAATGGGCCAATACTGCACCAGTAGGATCCTTGACCTTTAATAAAATATATCGATATAGCCGAATATACCTTAATACGTTGGCTTCCGCCATGCTATCAAAAATCTTCTCCTACCGGCCGGATAGTTTTTTTAAACTGCAATAGTTTTATGTGTTAGTCATTGATGTTTATTTCATTCAGAGCATGGTTATGTATTTTTTTCGGTGTGAGACCAACTGTAGTCTCTCGCGGCTAGACTATGAATTTTAGGCATTTAAGCCATGAGAGTTACAGAGCACGTCTCAACTGTGATTGTATGTCCGGCTACAAACATGTATAAACCTGCAACCTGCCCGCGTCTAGCATTGTGTTTTAGTTGGCTTTAGTTATTATTACGTGCGGTCGTGTATATTTTATGCAATTTGGTAAATTTGTTGAATGAATCAACGTCAAAGCTATGAAGAAGAACAAAAACACCTACAAAAGATGTGGCAGGTACGTTTTATTTTTTTTAGACGATATCTTTATTTGAAACTTATATCAAGGAATTCTAAATAAATTTTTATACCTCTGCTATAAAATTGTCTGATTTTTCAGGATGTCTTGTCAGATGAGGATGATAATATTGATGTTGATATCTTTGAGGAGTCTTCAGATGAATATGAACCTAGTAGTAGCCCATCCAAGGACTCAAATGATGACATAATATCGCTCGGTCCTAGAAAACGAAAACCTACCAAAAATATAAATAAATCCAGTGGTGTGTAAAATTTTAAATACATAAGCAAAGATGATATAAGTAGGCCAAGTACATCGAAAGAGGGATCTTTGCGCCGGTTTTCGCAGAAATATCTACAGATATTCCTACAAATGAAATTGACATAGACATTTCAGAGAAAAATAATATAAATGATAGTGTAATGGATACCATTAAACAAGCTATTCGAATAACCTGACTGATAATGATAACGAAATGAATATTGATAATGAACTTATGACCTTAGAAGATATTATATGGGAAGATATGTCTGGTGCCCATTTGAAGACTTTTCAGTTTACCTAAGGAAACACAGCAGGAATCAAACTGGAACTTTACGAGAGATATTATGATAAGGATCTTTGGGACTTTTATAAATTATTAGTAAATCAAGAAATAATAACTATGATGGTAGAAGAAACAAACAAATACGCTGAGTAGTGTAAAGCGAAAGAACAGGCACCGAAAGCAAGTATCCATGAATGGTATAATACAAATGAGGAGGAAATGGAAAAGTTTATTGGTCTATTGTTATGAATGGGATTGGTCAGCTTTCCAAAGATCGAGTCATATTGGTCTAAAAATATTTTATATCATAATAAAGTAAAGAGCTTGTTATCCAGGAATTGTTTTCAGATGTTGTTGAAATGTGGCATTTTAAAGTTAACGAAATATTGTTGGACGACAGACTGCAAAAAGTAAATCCAGTTCTAAAAAAGTTACTTGGAAATTATCAAAACGTCATAATTCCGGGAGAAAACGTTTGTATCGATGAAACACTTGTTCTATTTAGAGGTCGACTGTCTTTCAAGCAATTTATAAAATATAAGAGACATAAGTTCGGTATAGAATTATATAAACTTTCTATACAAAAAGGTTACACATATAGAAAATGGCGACAAGTGAGTAGAATTTGATTGTATCGCTGCTTAAAAGAAAATAATATAAAATAGTTAGAAGTAATAAAATAATCATTAAGTGCTAGAAGTATTAAAGAAGTATAGATACATTGATTAGTACTGAAAATTTATTAATTGGTCAAGAAAAATGGTTATAACTAAAGCGTTTCAACAAGACGTAGAAGAAATCTTAAAAATGGCATTCTCTAAAACCGAAATTATGGATAATTTCACCAAGGCAATAGCGGAGAATATATGTATGAAATTTGAAGAAAAATTATCTACTTTAAACAAGGAAGTCTCAAAGGTAAACATAAAATATAATTTATTAGAAACAAAATTTAATTCATTGGAAAATAATTATTTGGAAATTAAAAAACAATATCAACAAAAACTCGATAACATAGAACAGTATAGTAGGCGCAAAAACTTAAGAATTTATGGGTTAGCCGAGACACAAACTGAAAATACAGAAATTATGTTAATAGATTTCATTAAAGAAAACCTGAATATTAATCTAACTTCCTATGATATTGAAAGATGTCGCCGTATCGGCACAAATAAGTCAAAATCTAGCCCAATATTTGTACAACTTACAACTTATAAGAAAAAATGGGAGATATATGGCAATAAAAAAATGCTTAAAAATAAAAAGGTTACAATTAAAGAAGATTTAACAAAATACCAATTAACATTATATCAAGAGGCGGCTGAGAAATTTGGATTCAAAAGTACTTGGACAATTGATGGCAAAATTATGGTTATTGCGGACAATAAGAAGCAAATTTATAAATAAAGAATGTCAATAATAATAATATTCAAATAGCATTTTTTTATGTAATACAAAATATTGATATATTTAGGTGTATGTTATCTCATTTATGAAGTTAATGTTTTATTTTTTTATTTCTATTAATCTGTAATATTAAAAAAAGGATTCTTTTTTTCTAGCGATGCTCTTTGATTCGCTTTTTTTTTCTATTTCTTAGATTATCAGTTAATTAAAAACTAATACATTGCATTACAGTCAAATTTTGACACAGTTAAATTTTTATTATATTCTTTCTTTAATAGATAGTTGCATTCTATTAACTTAATTTTAATTAACACTTTTTTCAATATGAAAATTGGACACCTAAACATACGCTCACTATTTACAGGATTTAATGAATTTAGATTAATAATGGAGGAAAATAATTTTGATGTTATGATGTTAACTGAAACATGGTTGTCCGGCAATGTAAATTCTGATGTTTTTAATATTCCGGGATATGTGGTTTTTCGCAAAGATAGGCTACAAGGCAGAGGAGGTGGTATAATTGCGTATGTTAAATCGTCAATTTTATGTGAGACTATAAATTTTGGTTTTACGATAAGTGATGATCTTGAATTTCTTTTTATTAAAATAAAGATTAAAACTCTCAATGTTGTGGTAGGTGATTTTTATAGAACACCAAACACTAATATTAATAATTATATTGACGATTTTGATAATATTCTTTCTTACATATGCCCATTATTTGATGAAGTGTTATGTGTTGGAGATTTTAATATAAATTTTTTTAATCAAGAAAATCCTGTAAGTTCATGTTTTCAGTCATTTAATTTAGCACAAATTTTGAATGAACCTACGAGAATTACTAGCAGTACCAGCACGCTCTTAGATCCTGTTTTTGTTTCAAATAGTGATTTTGTTAAGTCATTTGGTACAATATCAACTGACAATATTTCGGATCATAGGATGGTGTTTTGTGAGATGACAATTTCTAATTTTAAACCACCACCTAAGTTCATAAAAATTCACTGCTTTCGTAACTTTAATATACAACTATTTTTAGATGACTTATGCAATTTACCTTGGTATCAACTTATCCGAGAAGATAATATTGATAATAAAATAAATTTATTTAACCACTTTGTTTTATCAACATTTGACAAGCATGCTCCCATAAAGGAAATACGAGTTACAAAACCTTATGCACCTTGGCTTAATCCTAATTTAAAATTACTCATGAGAGAAAGAGATAAGGCGTTACAAAAATATAAGCAAACCAATTCAGATGTTGATGGTTTGTATTACAAACAACTCAGAAATTACACGCTCTCTATGATCCGAAGAGAGAAAAAAGCTTATTTAGATTCAGTTTGTGCTGAAAAAAATTGTCGAAAAATGTGGTCGACACTAAAAATTTTAACATTCGTTCTAATAAAACATACGCCGTCCCTGAACATTTGTCTGACCCTAATGAAATTAGTGATTATTTCTCTTCTTTTTTACAAGATGTAACTGATTGCTGTGATGATAAAATTAATTTCTATAATAACAATATTTACAACGAGAGTAATGATTTTGCTTTTCGTTTAACAACGACGGAAAATGTAAATAAAGTTCTACATTGTCTTAAATCGAATGCTCTTGGCGTGGATAACATTTCAGCTGTAATGTTGAAGTACTGTAGTCCTTTTATTGATAAATATATCACTCATATTGTTAACTGTTGCATAGAATCAAATTACTTTCCTGATCTTTGGAAAATTTCTATAGGTAAACCACTACCAAAAACTGCCAATCCAGAAACTTTTTGCGGAATTGCGAATTATAAGTATTCTTCCTACATTATCCAAAATTTTTTGAAAAAATTCTCTATGAACAAATATATGATTTTCTAATTTCTAAAAATATTTTACCTGACAATCAGTGTGGGTTTAGAAAGGGAATGAGTACTGCAACGGCTCTAGTTAATGTTACCAATGATATTCTTCAAGCATATGACAATAAGCTGGATAGTGTGTTGGTGCTCTTGGACTTCTCAAAGGCGTTTGATACAATTAATCATCAACTTATTTGTGCTAAATTAAAATTTTACGGTTTTGATATTTCCTCTGTCAACTTGATTAATTCATATTTATCTAGAAGATCCCAAAGAATTTTGAACAATAATAAATTTTCTACAGATACTGAAATTTTATCAGGAGTACCTCAGGGTTCAGTTTTGAGGCCACTGCTATTTTTAATTTATACTTCTGACATATTAAAATCATTGAGAAGCTGTAAAGTTCAAGCATACGCTGATGATACACAAATTTATTTGCATTTCGATCACAATGAGTATCCTCTTGCAGCGAACTTAATCAATAATGATCTAAAATTAATAAAAAAACTGTCCTTAGAACATAATTTGAAATTAAACCCCTCTAAATCTTATATTCAAATCTTAGGGAATAAAAATCACTTGGCTACACTCAAAGCAAATTTAAACATAAACATAGATGGAATCCCTGTACCGATTGTAAATTCTATAAAAACTTTAGGAGTAATCTTCGACACAGATTTTAGATATAGAAATCATGTAAAAAAATTACTACAAAAATCATTTTCAACTTTGAAATTATTATATTCGAATCGTCACTTTCTAAATTTTCAGCTTAAAAAGAACTTATGTGAATCTCTTGTGCTATCCATTTTTAATTACTGTGATTTTCTCTATGGACCCTGTTTAGATGCTTCTGATAAAAACCGGATACAAAAAGTTCAAAATTCTTGCATTCGCTTAATATATGGATTAAGAAAATTTGATCACGTCTCACAAAAATTGGATGAATTAAATTGGTTAACAATGGAGGGACGCAGAACACATCATCTTGGTAATTTTGTTATGTCACTAATTTATAACACCTCATCAGCGATTTTAAAAATAAACTAATACCTCGAACTATTGTACATTCTGTAAATATTAGACATAAAAATAAACTTACGATGCCACATCACCGGACTGCCATGTTTAAGAGATCGTTCACATATAATTCAATTAAATTTTATAATGCTCTACCTGACGAATTAAGTGTCTTAAATCCTAAGCAATTTAAATATAAATATAAAAAATTCTTGCTAAATAAGCAGAAGTACGATGCTAGGTAAATAAACTTATTGCCATTATTGTTTTTTTTTAAACTGATTATTATGTTTTCAATATTTCTAAATTAACTGTGTCAATGTATATTTCTATTATTTGTATTTGAATTTGTAATTTTATTAAGATATATAAGAAAAGTCTCACATTTGTCACCCTTATTATTATTTTTCTTTTTATTTTTGTCTTATTGTGGTTAAGTAGAATAGCCGTTTGGCTAGACTTCGCCACAGTTGGACAGCTAATGCACTAAATAATATTGTACATAATATGTATTAAATCAATAAAGTCGATTATTATTATTATTATTATTATTATTATTATTATATAATATTGTTACGCCACTGGACTGTGTAGACTGGTTAGATGAGACTGGAATTGTATGCGAACGGCCGGGAATATTCTGGAAAGTAGTGAGTAAATGTTACCTGGACTTTCAATCAACGAGTCTATGAGTATAGGTGTTTGTGTGGATGGCAAACACGTAACAATATACACATTTACTACCGACAAAACAAAGTTGATGGCCAGTCCTGCTCGCAAAATATTGTTTTATCACTAACCCAAAATTTGCTACATCAAGGCCGCACAATTTACACCGATAATTATTATACTAGTGTTTCTTTAGCACATGCTTTGCTCAATCAGTCCACTCATTTAGTAGGTACACTGCGAAGCAATCGAAAGCATAACCCAAAGGAGAAAGTGATACAAGAAACGTTGAAAAAAGGAGAAACTGTTGCAGCAGAGAGTAACACAGGTATAGTAATACAGAAATGAAAAGATAAAAGAGAAGTTTTGACCTTAAATACAAAACAGACAGCTGAAATGAAAATAGTGCGCAATGAAAGCGAAAAACCTTTAGCTATAATAGACTATAACAAACATAAATCCTACATTGATCTATCAGACCAAATGAATGCATATTCTACTTCATTACGTAGAGGGGTGAAATGGTATAGTAAATTAGCTATAGAACTTTTACTTGGTACAACAATTGTGAAGGCTTTTATTCTGCACCAAGAAGTAGCTAATGGAAAAATGTCGATTACACAATTCAAGGAAAAAATAGCTATAAAGGTATTAGAACTGGAAGGTTCAGGTGCTGAAGTTCCAAAAGAAGGCGTAAATCACAAACTTATACATCTTACGAGGTTGGACAGACGTAGGTGCATCACCTGCTATGAAAAAATACAAAGAGAATATGGAAGAATTCATGCCCAATGGAAAGCTAAACAAACCCAATATAAATGTGTGGAATATTCAAAACCATATTGTTTAGATTTTTTTTTTTTTGAGGTACACCACTGTACAAATTAGGGTTTTTTCTGTGTTCAGCAAAGTAGTTTTTATTTTATTTTAAATATCTAACTTTCTTATTTGTTCTAAAAGTTCATAATAAAAGTATTTATCTACGATGCTCGCCTTTATTTTTTGCGGCAAAATGTAATATAATCTGCTTAGAATTATAAAAATATATAACGTTACTTTAGAGCCGCGTGACACCAACTGTGATTACGTCTTCCATAGGCCAAATACAGAATCTACATCTTACAGCCATGCTTTTTGACGCCCATAACATTTACATGGGATCGAGAATCACAGTGCTCTTCATTCGGCCCCATATACATATAATTCGGGTATTGTGTATTGCTCGGTAACTCACGCGGCTCTATGCTTCTAGTTTCCGAGAATCCCGTTGCAATTCATGTGGCAGCCAACGTGTTAATAACAATTTGATATCTTCAAAAGAATTTTTTTTATTAACATTTTTTGTTATGGTTCTATCACATTTAAGTGACTTGATTCAAATTTGGTATATGGGGGTTATGTTTCATACTAACAAATTATTTCAATATTCCAGAAAAGTAACAACTCAATATAATACTACGCCTTTTCCACCGAAACTGTTTAATTTTGAAGCAAATTATTTCGCAAATAATATAATTATATATTTCGACTAATGCGTTTCCTTCTATTACTTAGGCCTTATGTACTGGGCTTTAACTTAGCAGATTTTTCGATTCAAAACTGTAGAGTTTGTGTGAACAAACTAAAAATTTGCAGGACAATAATTTCATTTATGAAAATATGTTCCCCTCATTTTGTTGAGAATATTTTTTTCAGGCGTAAAAGAATCTAAATCTGTAAAAAATAATACTTAAACTTGAATTTAATTGTTTGTAGTTCTCAATGAAAAAAGTATGGTATTTCTTCAATAAACTTACCAAAGCTAATGTATCGTAATGTAATATTTAAATCTGCCACTATCTCTAACCGGGGACAATGCTTGTCTATGAGAAAGTGAGTAAACAATTTGTAAGTACATCGATTACTAAGAAATTCAGTCACAACTTCGAAGTAGATGCAGATGTGAAACTCCTAAAAGTTGACGAACTAGAAGCTGTGAATGGTCTTGTATTGAATTTGCATTAATGAGAATAGAACAAACAATTTCTTGTGCCTTTTTACTACTTCTGCTTTTGGGTTAACAAATTCAAGATATTTAAATACTTAAGAATATTCAATACCGATACATATTTGAAAGAGTCTAATGCCAACGTGTGACGATATGATTTTAAAGACGAAGTCATCGAAATGTTTTATCTTTTGACACAGATAATAGGCCATCTACTCAAAAATACATACCTACTTGTCAAATTTGTATACTGACTAAATTGTATTTGCAATTTTTATTAAGATAACAAGAGACATATACCAACGTTGTGATTTTTTAATTATTAATATATAATTGATATCAAAATTTAACTTTATTAAAGTGCGATGCCACTATTTTTGGAAATAAAGGAATATTGGCTCCGTGGTCTAGAGATAACGTACTTGCCTCGAAACCTCGGGGTCCCGGGTTCGATTCCCGGTCGAGGAACTGGGATTTTTCTGTGAGAGAGATTAATCATAGTATACTCGGATATTGGGTGTGTGTCCATTGTCTCTAGATATGTAGCCCTCTCCCACATAAGGTCATTCCAGACCTTCAGGGATAAAGGGGGTTGTAATTTTATGTGGTGTTATAATTATTATTATTATATTCATAATGTCACATAAAGTAGTAATATTTTTATGTTAATTATTATGGAAAATTATAAATTATATCAGTATCGAATAACGACAAAAGCTGAGGATAACTACGAAGTTTCGTTTTAGGAAATATACTAAAACGATCTGAAAGTTATATATCCACAAAAAAAGCAATCATATTGCTATTTTCTTTAGAATTAACAATAATAATAGTTCTGTATAGAACAAAATTGGTATTATTTAATTGGCCATAGACAAATGCTAAAGAAACTTTGACCATAGCTCAAAGTTTCTTTCGCATAATTTATTAAAGCCACCTTGCAGATCGCTGAACTCTGCAATAAAGATGATGATCTTTTTTTTAAACACGTTGTATAATTTTGCAATTTTTTAAATTCGTGGATGTCATACATATAATGCATTTTTCCATTTCAATGATTAAATTTAATTTATGAAAAGCACCATTAAAATTCCTTGGTACAGACATTTTAAATGTATACTGAGACTACTTCAGCATAACTAAATATCTAAGTTAAGGCTACTCTGAAAATGAAAATTATTGTAAAAATCTTATTTTTCTTTCGATAAATGGTATAAATCTATATTAGATTACAAATGAACTATTTATGATGTTTGTGTATGAACAATTTCTCTCAAATTTATTTATCAAGCGAAAAAGAACCAAATGTCAACCAGAAAAAACTTACACGACAAAAACTACTCCATTAGTGTCATAAGTAATGGGTTCATTTCATAAAGGAAAGTATTTGATGAATTATTAGAATCAAAAGAATAGACAAATCAAAAGAATGGAGTTGAATAGAATTTGTTTTAAATTATTCTAACCCTACGGGAAATTTCCACTATATAATTATTCCTTTCTCTGAAACCATTAATATTTATTACATTAGGATTTACTAAGATTTATAATTACTTTCGAGTATTTCAAAGGGCCATCCTGACGACGCAAAGATGCAGAAGCACGTGTCGGTGCATGTTTTAAAGTTTTGAAGTGATTGTTCAACTGGTGAGTACTTTTGTTTTATTTATTTTTGGTTTTACTGAAGCAGTTAGAATTAAAAATAACATTACTGAGTCAGTCGTACTGAACATAATGTGCATATTATCTTTATTATAATCCAGGTTTCAGCGTTTTTGGCAAATAGCCGGGAAAATAATTGTTTAAAAAGATATATGTTATATCTGAAAAGTTTTTTTGTAAAAGTTAGAAAATAATAATTAGCAGATATTTTTAGCGTTATTATATTTTCATTTCATTCCATTAAAATTTTAAGTATATAATTTAGGTTTATTGGCATTGTTTTGTTTTTGTTCTGATATTTAGCTGATTATAAAAAAATCAACGTAGAGTTGGTATAAATTTAATTTTATAGTATTACGTTTAGAGACCAATGCCATCATCACCTCATATATAATAGGCTGTAATAAAATAGGGCAAATAATCTGTCAAACATTAAAAAACCACAAAAATATCTTACAAATCTTTGCTTAATTTTGTAATTTTATAAATTGAGGTAAATTTTTAATACCTGATTAACTAGGACTTGTCTAAAAATTGTTGAAACCCAAAAATATCTAAAAATTTATATTTTTCAGCTTTCAAAGAAGTAAAATTAAACAAATTGCATAGTTCTAGCGAGAACTATAACTAAGAACTATGTAACTGTGTAACTTGTATAGGCGACTTTCATTGGTGGGTAATTTTATCATTTTTTTGTTTGTATCTACTAAATTTTAAGTAAAATTTTAATTTTAATAGATTTCTTGTTTACTAGAAACAGTAGATATACATGTGTTATATAGATACACGCACAAATAAACAGAATTTCAAATAAATTCAGGAGTTCTTTAAAAGGATTTTCATGAGAATCAGAGCCTTAATAACAGTGTAGTCTAGTTATAAAATATTTATGTGACAAAGTCAAATAAGTATTATATAAATTATTACATTTAAAACAAAACAGATTTACTTAATTTCATGTTTTCAGTGAAATTAACTTTAAGTGTCTTAGTAAAATTTATTCAATGAGTTTGAAAGAATATAGAGACATTTAGACCATAATGTGACAGAACGAATGGTAGAAGCTTAAATTTAACACTCTCAGTTGAAGTTTTATCTCTAAAACTCGACAAACTGGCTTGTTTCCATTGGAGAGAGGTTGAGAGGTCCAAGCCCCAAAGACATTTATCAGTCTAACCAGAAAAGTTACATAATCGTATTTATCCTAAAAAAAGACTTTCACTAATAATATTCGATAATACTTAGCAATTAAAATATATATATATAATTTTGAATTAAGTTTTAAACAAAAACTAGTTTATTTTTACAATAGTATCCATGACGTGGTTTAAAATATCTGTGACCAATATATAACTTTTATAAGAGAGTGTATATACATAAAACAAATAATCTGCCTAACGGTATTTATAAACAAATGTTGATAAACGAGCTAATGTAATATGAAACTAATTCATTACTTACTTATTTCAAAACCAAAAATCCATATTTTTGATAAACCCTACTATAAATTTTAATTTTGTGTATATTGTCAATTATAAATTCTATGAACATTGTTACGCCTATGGACTAATAATTGCAAAACATGTTCAGAGATGGCATTACCAGTAGTAAATATTAAATTAAATTATCAGGGTAGTTTGGACTTATAAAGAAGGATCTAGAATTGTACGAAAGGGTCAGAGATAATCAAAAAAATTTTAGAGGATGGATATATAAGGCACAAAATGGGTCAGCAAGGAGCTGAGTACTGATTTCGTATTGTGTTAGTAAAGAAGAGACTAAATTAGTAATTTCTAAGTGTTTGATTATGGTTATAGTAAACTCATTCATCAAGTTATTATTGTTTATTATTAGTTTGCTAATAATGTAGGTGTAAGTGTTACGAGTTTCAATCAACAAATTCACGGTTTGAGGTGTTTATGGGGACAGCAAACACCTAACACTATTATACAATACGGAATGTCAATTAATGCCAATAAATATTTTTAATATATCGAATTAATATATATAGTCCCAGTTTCAGAATAATTGCAAAAATTTTAATCTTTATTCTAGTGATACCATATTCACCAGATTTAATGTGTAACCTGCAATATCACTAAAAAATAAATATAATTTTTCATAGACGCAGAGATCGACAGACAGACGGACATGAAACGACAAATGAATAGGAATAGGTATTTCACTTGAAAAAAATTTAAGCGACTAATTAACATCTGTGTACAGAGTAATCTATAATGATTGACTAGAGCAGCTTGGAGTCCATATTTGGGGTTCAAAAATTGAGCCATGTTTTAACAAGTGCGTTATTCATCTATATATAATAGTCCTTGCAATTTGATATACTACGATTTTCCACATAAATTTTAATTTTTGACCGACCCTTGTCAAAATCGTATAATTATATAGTGATCTATCCCCGTATAATGAAATGGAAATTTTGATTCTATGTTTTAAACATTTAAATTTCTTTGTTTATAACTGCAGACTATATATCTGCATATTAATTTATGTCCGTTAGTGTATAAATAATATAATTATTACTATTTATGCCTTGAAATATCGTCAGTTATTTAAATTCAATGCATTGTTGACAATGCCACATATTTCACAGTAAATTTAGATATATAATCCCATAAAAGGAGTTCGGTAAATGCTACAAGTGAAAATACACATAAAGGAAGGTCAAAGTGCAATGTAATTCACTTTTTTGACAGTTCATTTTGTTTAAGGTTGGATCTTCGTGTTCTGTCATAGAATTACAACCTCCTACAAGTGTTTTATACCCTAGAAGTTTGGATAAACTCAATTGCTACAGCAAGGGCAAGAGGATATTAATGTTACAAAGCTGTGGATGCCATTAAAGCTGCTGATAGATAGAGAGAGCTAAGTGTACTGTAAAATTTGTGTGGGTATTTATCGACAAAATCATGAAATATTAAACACAAAAACCTGAAATTTACAAGTACAATGACTCGAAAAATTATTCAACATGGTATTATGCAAATTTTCCTGTATAAATTTCAGAAATTAGTTTTACTTTTACACTGTTTTGAAGAGCAGTTGGTTAGAGAGTAGGTACCTAATTTTGTTTATTTGAAATATTAGAAAATGTTTATTTAAATTCTTTATTCTATATAGGTACTTATTTTTTATGATAAGACAAACAGAAAAATTTTCATAAAATTCCTTTATTGGTGTGACCGGTTTCGTGAACAAGTAAATTTACTCACGAAACCGGTCACACCAATAAAGGAATTTTATGAGAATTTTTCTGTTTATCTTATCATGAATAATTACTCAGATGGAATTAACCCACCTACGTTACTTATTTTTTAATTTTGAATAATATAATACTATTCAAAATTTAAAATCGTGGGATGAAGTATTTTTTTCCAATCATGTTAAATAAATTGCCCATTATTAAATAGTTTTCGATTTAGAAAATTCAACTTTTTTCAATCTGTGTAGAAAAGTTTACTTTCTCAACACTTCTCGACCAATGAGAAGCCGACATTTCCACTTTCTCAACACATCCTGTTGTCCGACCTCCCCTTTAAAAATGGACTCATCTGTCAACAATCTGACGCAATAGCGTCAGATTGTTAACAGATATGTCAAAACTTTTCATTTGTGATTGAGTTTTAGTGATTTTCAATGGTATTGTTGCGAAATAGTGCGAAAATTTCTACGAAAATCGTTTAAATAGAGGGAAATAATGGATGATTCGTCCGATGAGAAGATTATTAATAGTACACCACCAGAAATTGTGAATGCTGCTAAACAAAGCTCACTTAACTTCCTTCCTGAAAGATCCAGGAAAAAAATATGAGCAAAATTGTTCCACTTTTATGGACTGGCACAAAAAGAAGACGATAAATTCCTTTTCCGAAAATGTATTGATGGCTTATTTCGGTGAGCTACAAACCAAATACAAGTCCTCAACTTTGTGGTCATATATTCGATATTACGGAGTACTTTAAATTTAAACAATAGAGTGAACATTGAACAATATTCAAAATTGAAAGCCCTTTTGAAACGCAAATCGGAGGGCTACCAAGCTAAAAAGTGCAAAACCTTCACAGACCAAGAGATTGATCATTTCATAAAAAATGCACCAGACAAAGTGTATCTTGCTATGAAGGTAAGAATGTATACCTATGTAGTTCCTGATAGGAAAATTGTGGTAAATTTGATTTTAGGTTTCCCTCATCATGGGAGTAATGGGAGCATGTCGATCATGTTAGTTGAAGGCGATGAAAATTGACGACTTGGAACTAGGTGGAGTTGTTTTATTTTGATACACCATATTCTAAAGGACGTATATGTTTTATCATGTTTCATTTTGAAAGTTGAATTTTAACTGTAACATAGGCAATAACCTGAAGAGTGCAGCGTCATCTCTAGCTGAAATATGGCAAAAATGCTCCTCATGCGCAATTTGTTCAACACGAATTCATTCTAAACTATTTATTTCCAAAATGAAAATAATGCTATAATATTATCCCAATAAAACGCATACGTCCGTCAGTTATTGACTGAAGTTTTCCATACCGAAGGATGCGTAGAAGAAGACAAGTGAAATGTACAGTCAGGTGTGCAAATCTCACTCCGCTTGATTCATCCTCGAAATGAGCTAATTCATATTTTATTTCCGAACTAAGAAAAACCAGACTTGCCAGTTCCAATAGGATGGAGTTATGGCGCATATGACACTTCATGCTGCTCCATTCGAACAGAATTTCTTAAACCAAAAAGTTATGCAGAATTCAAAAGTAGTGTAGGTTCCGTTACCCAATGATATCAAAGACTTGGAACATTTTAGAGAAAAAAAATTATCGCATCAATTGTGGAACAGATATTTTTTCTGGATGAACAAAGATTTTATAGATACACATTTCGTAGCTTACCGAAAACAATACCATTTAGAAACAATTAAACAACGCAGTTGATTCCCTAAAATAATGCAATTAACTTAGGTTCTAATTTTTTTTCGCCTTTTGCCTCGGTGGGCATGGAAGCAGAATTAAGAGTACCTAGTGATACTTACTTGGTAACGAAAATCGATAGTTCGAATTCATTTCGGCACAAATTGGAAATTTATTTGAAATTTGTTCCGGGCACAACTGAAGCATGAAACTGTCAAGGCCCGAGATGTCGTTCGAATCCCATAATAAACTGTAGGACTTTGTCCCTCTTTACACAATATATCTGATTTTCAGGGAATTACCTCAATACCTAAGACGCTTAAGGAAACAGGGAAATATAGGATATTGGAACTTATCAATTTAGTTTTAACAAGTATAGTTTTAGGCGCATTAGTAATGACAAATTAAAAATATATGGTTTGTACAAAAAAAGTATTCCCCTTTAATTTGATCTGTCATACGCTTAATCTTGACAATAAAGTGCCCTAGATTCTACAATGTACGTATTATACCATGCAATATGGAAATGAGTTTGCTCAAGCTATGTATTTTAATTTACTTGATTATAATTTTCTAATGCATCACTTGCTGTTGGTTATAGTATAGTACCCCTCTGTGTTCCCTTGTTTGTAGATATTAACGAAATACGCAACAGTAATCTTGTATCTAAATTAAGCTGGGTTTGAAATGTAGCGGACAAATTCTCGAAGGGCAATTTAAAAATAAATTCAAAATAATAAATTTATGGGCTCTTATTTTTATTATATAAGATTGTTCCATATTTATTTAAATAACGTTTTGTTTTCTTCTTGTTTTGTTTATGTTTGTGTGTGTGTAGGGTAATTTAGATACAACTCAAGTTAGGTAATTATTATTCTACAGCACGATATAGTATATATATATATATATATATATATATATATATATATATATATATATATATATATATATATATATATATATATATATATATATATATATATATATATATATATATATATATATATATATATATATATATATATATATATATATATATATATATTATTGTGATAATAAGGTTTATTGTATTTTTATTTATTTATATAATTTGTAAAAATTTTGAATTGTTTTTATTAAATAGTTATTGAATTGAAAATTTTGTGTTTTATTAAAATCTATGAAACTTGGCGCCTTTATTTTAAATTTGTATTTATTTTATATTTATGCCCTTGTGTACCCAGACTAGCTCATATTTTAATTTACAAGTTTTTACTTACTTTTATTTTCTTTTACTCTCTCTCAGGATGCAGGTTCAATTTTTGTTCTTTCTAGTTAGTATATTTTCGTTTGCCCTTTTTAAAGATCTTTCCGCATTGTTTTTAATTCTTTTTATGGCCTTTTGCCTTAATTTTTGAAAGTCTACCTGTTCATCTGTCCTCCATGGGCGTTCAGGTAATGTTCCAAACATTAAAATCACGGGTGGTATTTCCGTTACCGTGTTTTGTACATTATTTAAATAATCCTCTACTCGTGACAATTCTTCATCCCATTTTTTCATGCTTTCCATCCACTAACAATCTCAAAAATCTTAATACCTCTTGAATGTACCCACTTACAAACCTTGGTTCAAAATTTATTAACGATTTATATTTTTCGATTAATTCTTCAACGTCATCTTTGTGTTCGTGCACACAATTAATTATTACCCCTACTCTTTTCGCGTTTGCGATATTTTTATCAATTATGGAACTCGTTTGTTCCTTATTAATTATTACCCCTACTTTATTCGCGTTTGCGATATTTTTATCAATTATGGAACTCGTTTGTTCCTTATAAACATTATTTGGACCCGTTTTGTCCTTAACACCTATAAATGGTACGTTTGTACCCCCCAACATTATTTGACGTTCTTTCAAATCAATCTTTGCTTTTATATCTGTTAATAAATTTCCCCCAATATTGCATCGTAACTCATTTCACTTACAACAATAAACTCACCACTCACTCTTATTTCCCCAATATAAAAATCAGTTTGTAATACTTTTGTACATTCCGCAATCTTTTTACCCGTTACATTAATCAAATTTACCTTCATCGCTTTCATTACCCGCTTATTAAACTCCGTAGAATCTTTTTGAATGACCTTTTCATTTATAATGCTTACTTCTGCCCCCGTATCTATTAATGCTGTTAAATTGTAATTTAATATTTTTATCTGAATACATGGTAATGAACAAATTAATCCTGAATCGTTGCCTTGATCGTTTTCCATTGTTATAAATTCTCTCATATGTTGATATGATAGAGAATTTATTGTTTTGCCAGCCTCACCTCCCATTACTGAAAATCCGGTCGGAGTTTACCCTGATTTTCCGGTTTTATAGCTTCCAAATCATTTGCCGATCTGTGTACTTGTACATTTGCCACATGCGCATATGTACGTCTGTCAGTCTCATTATTTCTGTTTTCCGTCCGATTATAATTTTGATTCCTATTGTTACCGTCTCCCCTATCATTCCTAAAATTCCCATTTCTATTTTCCGTTCTATAATTTTGATTTTGGTATTGATTGTACCTGTTGTCTCCCTGATATCTAAAATTTTGGTTTTGGTTCCCCTGATAATTTCGATTCCATTCCCGTTTGTCATAATTTTGATTATTATTACCGTATGTCTGTCTGTTATTCGGTCTTCTCCATTCCGTTCGATCATCGTCAATTACCCTAATATATTCGATTAACCCTTCGATTGTTCCGATTCTTTGAATAACTATGACCTTTCGAATATCATCATCAAAATGTCTGCTAAGATGTTTCACGATTTCTCCTCATCCATTTTTGGTTCCAAATGTTTCGCATTGTAATATTTTCTCATGATATATGCTTCCCTTGATAAACCCCATTGTCTTTATATTTCCCATTAAATAAATTTGTTTTAACTTTATTCTGGTTATGTTCCCCCCAGTATTTTTTGGCAAAATAAACCCTCAAATTCATCAATAGTTTCATATCTATCCTCAATTAACTGATACCAAAATTGTGCTTCGCCTCTCAATTTAGAATGAATGCAACTTTTAATGTCAATGCCTAGCGGTAATGTTTCAAAATATTTCTTAAGGCGTGACATAAATATTTTTGGATGAATTCTCGCATCCCCTGCAAAATATAACTCACTGTTTTGTGCCTTTTGACACTGTGCATACGCTATTGCACTAGGAGAACTATCCCCTTGAATATAATTACCCCTCTGACATAATTTAATCCTTTCACTCATCGCTTTCATTCGTTCCTCATATCCTTCGTCCCGTCTGTCTGTTATCCTTGTCAAATTTTCAAAATTTTTCTCTATTTCCCCTGTTACTTTGCTATTTATATTTAAATTTAGATTATTTACTTGTTGTTTAATATCTTTCGTCTCATTTTCTAAATTTGCAATCCTAACATTTGACTGCTTAATTTGACATCTTACCTCATTTACCTTTACCTCTACTTTTTCTTCTGTCCTTCCAAACCTATCCGCTATCTGTGCAAACCTTATTGTCATCTCTTCTTCATGCTTTTCCTGAAAACTTCTAAAAATTTCCCTCACATTCTCCGTAATTTCCATCTTAATCGTCTCTTGAATCCCATCTATTCTTTTTGTAATCTTGTCCTGATTTTTTTCCATGGTTTCCATTAATTTTTCATCTCTTTCTATCCTGTTCTTTTCCATTAATTTTTCACTTTCCATCCTGTTCTTTTTGATGGTTTCCATTAATTTTTCATCTCTTTCTATCCTGTTCTTTTCCATTAATTTTGCGCATTCTTTGTTTTCTTCCATCATCTTCCTCATCATTTCCATTATACTTTGATTTTGTTCAGCATCTCCTGATTGTTGTTGGCTTGTTTCTTCCGTTATATTTGTCGACATTTTGTCTTGTGACCTAAGTTTCATGTGCTTTTATATGTACGTAGGTTGCCAATTTTTGTTATAGAGCAGCCCCACGTTGGTTCGACACTTTATCCCCATTCATTCCTTTAATTATAAAACCATCCTTAAATTTGAAACCTCTGTAATTTTGTTTTTCTAGCAGAATTTGCCTCAATTCTTCTAGATTTTCTTGACTATTTTTGATTTCAATTTCAGAATATAGCCCTCTACTGTCTCTCATTTTATTTAACGCAATGATGAAATTGTTTGGTCTCTCTATCACCTGTTCTTTTGACCTTGTAAACGCGTCAGCCGTTACGTTTTCTTTCCCTGGGCGATGCCGAATTTCAAAAGCATACTCTTGTATGAGTAGCGACCAACGGTATATCCTATTATTTGCAAACCTATTATTCATTAAAAACGTTAATGCCGAGTGATCTGTTTCCAATAAAAACTTATTTGCAGTTAAATAATACTTCATTGCAGACAGCGAGTACACAATTGCACTCATTTCTTTTTCTGAAATGCTATATCTAGTTTCATATGGCTTTAAAATGCGTGAAACGAAACAGATAGGTACCTCAATTTCCCCTTGAATTTGTGTGAGTTCCCCTGCGATTGCATAGTCTGACGCATCCGTGCGTAAAATAAATGGAAGTGAAAAATCTGGACTATACAACAACAAATTCTCATGAAAACTTTCTTTCAGATTCTGAAATGCTTTCTCTCTCCTTTCGTCCCATGACCATTTCACATCTTTTCTCAATAGTTCTATCAAAGGTACCTCTAGTTCTGCCAAATTTGGGATGAATTTCTTATAATAATTTAACACGCCCAGAAATCCCCTCAACATTCGTAAATTTTTAGGACGATCATAATTTTTTAGAGCGTCTATTCTTTCTTTTCTATACTAATACCGTCTTGACCGATTTTATATCCTAAATATTTTACACTGGGTTTATAAAATTGACATTTCTCGAAATTTAGTTTTAATCCGGCTCTATTTAGTTCATTTAAAATAATATCCAAATGTTTTCTATGTTTACTTTAATTTTGTATATAGTAAAATCACCAAATTTCAAAATTGACTAGTTGTCACAAATTATTTTTTTATGTCAAATATATTTTAATTTTGAAAATAAAAACTTTTATACTACTTTTTTTGTTGTTTTTTTTTTTTAAACAATATTCTTTTCTTGATACTTTCCTGAGAATTTTCTGTAAATTTGCATGTGTTACGTTCAGTATAAAAATTTTTATCTTTCACATCTCATTTTAAAACTTTTTCTTAACGAGTGCCCTATCATTTTAAACAAACTCCTTTTTATATAACTAGAACTAAATAACTACTGATAACAAATCTTTTTATATCTAGGTTAACATATCTTTACTCAAAACTAATATTTTTGTTTGTACATTTTGTAGGCTGTCGAAATTGGTTTCACCCTTTACCACACTTTCACTGTGTCTTGAACTACCCCCACTCACATACGAAGCACTGAGTTTCTCCTTTGTCCTCATGGCATATCTTTGCACATCAATGGATTTCCTGTTTAGTTTTTTATGAAAATATAGTTCAACTATGCTGTCACACATACAAAAATCAAGAAATGTTTATGTTTCAACCCCAATATTGGAAAAATTATTATGGCATTGATCTAAACACATTACTGCACCCCTGTTTGGTAAGTTTTATTTCAGTTTATATTCACTTTTACAGACCATGCACTTTTTATGTTTCGTTATGAAAGTTTTAAGATAATTTACAATATTTTCCCCTGTTTATTGATTGTTGCTTATTTAACTTTTGTATAAAGTTCAATTACATTGACTCTACACTAGATTCTCATAAATTTCCCCTTTTAAAAGTTTATACTATAACAATTGTCTCTTTTATAGGTGAAATCTTTCCCCTGAAATTATGCAACTTTTAATACTACTGGAGTTAATTGAAGTGAAATTTTTATATGGGACTACATTGGTGACACCTTTTCGATGGCAGGAAATACACAATAGGTCTCTCGTCAGCTCTGCCAGTGGAGATCCAGGACTTCGACTTGACACCTTTTTCTTGTTGTTTTTTATTTGTTTTTCATTAATTTTTATGGCCAATTTGGCTTTGCAAATACCTTACAACTAACTACATTTTTATATGAACAATGAATACTTAATTATTCTACACATATGTTAACAACTAAATTAAAATTGTTTTCTGAAATTGTTCATTTTTAATGTATGCATGCTACTATATTTATTAAACTTTTTAAATTAATTAATAACATTGCTAAATGTGATAATATATATATATATATATATATATATATATACATATATATATATATATATATATATATATATATATATATATATATATATATATATATATATATATATATATATATATATATATATATATATATTCAAATTCAAATTCAATTTATTCAAAGCATGGGTACATAACATATACGTTGACAGTGTATTTTGTTATATTCTGTAACCTTTAAATAGATATTTTGTCTTGTATGATAATTTTTGAATTTTAAAATTATACATCGTTTTGTTGTCTTTACTTTTCCCTATTCTGTGACATATTTCGATGTCACTTGCTGTAATGTTGTTTGTAGGTAATTTGGAGTTAATTAAATTAATAATTTCTTGCATCGTGTTTTCATTGTTTTTTCTTTTCACATTAAAAATCCGTATATTGTTACTTTTCGAATCCTGTTCTATATACTCACATTTTTTTTTAGTTTTTCATTTTCTCCTTGTAAATTATTGATTTTGAAATTTAACTCATCGGTTTTAGCACTGTGTTCATTTTTTATGTAGTCTATCTCTCCTTTAAGTTCTTCTATTTGTTTTTCATATATCTGTAGTTTTTTATTAACACTTTTAGAGATTTCAGTAGACACTTTTTCTGCAATAGTTTTTATAAAACTTTGATCCATCCACATTTGTTTTATAGCTACGTTCACAATACTTTTTATCTCATCGGATTGGTCTCTTGTAAGTGGTGGCATTTTTTGTTGTATTTTTCTATGTATACGTTTATTTGTTACACAGGAAAATTGTATCAATATATTGCACAAGTGTTTGGCTATATGTATGCGTATATAACACAGTTTATTTAATTTTTTAGTATTAAGCGTATAATAATTATTTTACACTAGGAGCTCACACACGTGCTACTCACTTTCAGCCATACTTGATATTATATACATACAATATATATATATATATATATATATATATATATATATATATATATATATATATATATATATATATATATATATATATATACACCGTTGTTAATGTTTAAATACACTTTTTTGTGTCATGTATTCTGTGTTTATACCAATAAATTTGCTTATTTGTTTTTCAATGCTTTTGTCTGAATTTGTGAAGTCTCAGGCAATTTATAACCGACTGCGATTACATCAGTATGTCAGTAATAAAATACTCGAGAAAATACTATTGCAGAATCTATGTAATCTTGTCAAATTGAAATCTGACACCAGCCTACCTTAGTAGGCTTACACTTATGTTTTAAACTAATTTAATCATCTCATTGCCTTGAGTTGATTATTAAGTACATGTAATTTATTTTTCTCAAAAAAATGGTTGATATTACGAATTTTTTTCATGAAATAGAACAGTTTTTAAATTAATCAGAAAATTTAGTGGAATTTCTTTTTACTGAAAAAAATTAGGTTGATGAAAAAATTTCGTTGGATGCTCTTTCATTAGTGAAACAAGTGTGCTAAATTTTTTTGTTTTTTTTGTTTACAATATTTTGAGATTTAAAATAATAACCACATTATGTCAAACCTCTTAAGAGGAATCGATAGGTCAATTGTTTACACTTTATTACGGGATACCGTATAGAGCAATCGTGATGGTCCACTTTTGATCGCCCTGTATTTGGTATAAAGTACAATATAAGTTTATTTATGACCCTGTTAGTTAGGCAACTTCTAACTTGAACAATTAAATAATATGTTGTCTATAGTACGATAGTTCTAATTAATCGCGAGAGAGCTCAGAGAAAATGTTGCGATAATAACAAATTTAAATTTTGTGGAGAACCCGACAATCATACAACTAAGCACCTTGTTGGAAAAACTGTAGAACTAGGGATGTTTCTAGGATTTATTTTTGAACAATTTAATCTAAAATTGAACGGAATATTATTTACACATCATTCACTAGGACACGCAGATTAAAATGTATTTGCACTTCACCCTGTAAAAGTGTACTAACTTTCTCTTACTGTAGATAAAAAATTTTAGTTAGCGACCGTATTCATATTTTATTTATTACACTTTCTGAAGGATCCTCAAAATAATGTCAACCATTTGATTAAAGTGCTGAATAAATATCACTGTAGTCAATCAATTTTTCCTTTCACAAAGGAGCTTTTACTGTACTGAAAAATATGATTATTAAAAGGATGAGAGAAGTTTAAAAATTTACCAATATCTTAGGGAAAGAAATACCTGAATTCGCTTTAATGGTTTTGTTGATATCGCCTTCATGATGCATGAACAATAAAACTCCCAGGTGACTATAAGGTAGTGACTAATACTTATTTAACGGTAGGAGATCAACCCTGCGACTGAACAGTAATCAATTAATCATCTTTCTCTTGGCAAAGGCTATAACCGTTAAGTTAACGGGATGGGTGACAAATTTGGTTTAGTAATCAATGAACCGGTGAATTTTTTAAAAATTGTTGGAGATTTATACCTACATATGAGATTGTTAATGGCCATTATGTCTAGGATTCTTATAAATTGTGCATAGTGTACTATAATAGACAATATCATTTCCGCATGTAAGTTGATTGGTAACACAGTGAATGTTATTATATTCTTCATAAAAATTTATATACAATAAAAAAAATAAAAACTTTGTGGTGGACACACTTAGTTGTTATAAAATTTAAAGGTTTGTTGGACAGTTTTTAATTTGATTTTTTTTTTTTTTTTGAATTTTCCTTATTTTAAAACAAATTAGGTATCCTCTTCTCTGTAAAAGTTTAAAATATAGAAGAAAATGAAATATAATAACGCTAAATTTTTTTTTGCTAATTACTGTTTCCTAACTTTTACAAAACATCACAGGTAAGTATAATATATATCTTGCCTCTCACCCTATAATCCCAAGTTAGATCTCCGGTCGAGGAGCTAGGATTTCTTCTAAGCCAGAAATTAACCCTAGCATACTCCGACATTGGGTGTGTGTTGACTGTCTCTAAATAGGTAGCCCTCTACTGCACAAGGTACCTTGAAATACCTTGAGGGATACAGGAGGTTGTATTATCTGTGGTGTTTAATTTAAAAAGGCAATCCTAACTTACTGTAAAAGTTCCTTCTGACATTCGCGCTGCGATCGCCCCGTCGTGCTGGCAACAGACGGGCGACTGTAAACTGTGCATATTGCTAGTGATATGTCTCGATCTGTATGTAAAAAGAAGAAACTGTTAATATCCTGTCTTCAGTAAATTTATAGTTTACGTCTATATATATCCTTGTCCTGACATAATTCTAACTAGACGTCTCTTTAACCGAAATATTCTATCTAGGTGCCTTGAATACCCCCATGTTAGGATTGCTTACGAAAAAGTACTTTAGAACAATGCGTAATATACAGGGACACTTCCCCGACCAAGTTAATCATATAAACACACTTCGAGAATTTTTTTTTAACATAATCAACATGTAGTCTTAGCACAGTTTGAGGTTCAAAACTACTTCAAGAAATTTTGTATTTTCAGGATTTTGATAATTTTTAAAATCGCGCATGGAAAATATCACATTTGCTGTTTTGCTGTCATTTAAACATAATTTATTGGACTGGAAGCAATCGGAAGTCAGCGACTGTGTTCGCAGCATAATATTCTCTAACTCAACCAAGCTGTTATAAATATTTACTTTAGATGCATTATCTGCATACAATACGAAGTTGGCATTTAAATTATATTGAGGTGGTCAATAAAACACATCTATGATATGTTCTTAAAAATTTTAAAAATATGGTTAAAGTCAAGGGAAAATATCTAAGTCTGCTTTAACTAACATATCAATACATTGTTTAGAAAAACTGTTTTATGTCTATATCAATTAAATACTGATTATTGCTATACCGTATTTAGGATTTTTAATGAGTGCTGAATTGCTATAAGTAATGCAAAAAACTTAAATTATGCCAATATATCATTAATGTGATTCCATGATTGAGAGTACGATTGCTTCTCATTCCGAAGTCCTGCGTTAGATTCCCATACGAGGAACTTGCAGAAAATGTCAACATACTCGAAAGTTGAATGTGTCCGTGATATAAAGAATGTACAGAAGAACAGAGGAAAAAGATTATTTTAGAGATACATGGGGTTGAATAACCTGTGGTGGTGTTCAACATCAAGATAATCGAAATTCCGAAAAATTATTTGCTATTATACATAATTAAAAAGCAGCTTCAAATCTTCTAAATCAGCAATATTTCCAATGAAATATTTCTATAATATATACAACAAGTTGGTCACATTTTAACTAGCGATTTTTTTATTATTTCAATATTAAGCGTAATTGAGTATCCAATGGAAAAAATTGTAGCCTCCAAAATGAGAATACAATAAACACAAACCACAATATTCTTTGAAAATGAACTGCAAAAAAATTAATTACTTTGTTATCAATTTAGTTAGGCCACTTCTGTCATAAAACCTAGTAATGGTTTCCTGTGGCTATAAAACCTGAAACGTGACGGTAGAGCTATATCAGGTTATTACTTGCCACATAACGATTTACGTGCTGGATTTTAATACCTACTTGACGTTGAGAATTTTTCAGAATAATAATATTCTATTTCAAATCCTAGAATTGTTTGGTATGTGAACATTAACTGAATCATTAGCAAAGGTCTGCATCAGGGTAAATTTAATACCGAGTGATAATAATAGTAATAATAATACACATACAGGTAATGGTATTAATATACAGATACCGACTTTAATAAAAAAAATAACCAAATAGCTGCGGGGAAGAAAAATTATAGAAAATGTTCAAAACAAAATGTCCATCGTTACCACACCAAAATTTAGTGGTCATGGAGACGTTCTTGAATTGCAAAACCTTCCATTTTACTAATTAGTCAAATCACTAACATTAAATCGCTACTGCGTCTGAATAATGAGATACGTCCAATACTAAGTAAATAAGACATATCCCCGTATTCATGCGAAGTAGCGAAATTATGACAGAAAATATTTATTAACTAACTAAAAATTGCGACTCAACATGTGTTTCTCAAGCGAACACGTGGTAACTCTATGATGCGAAGATGCCATGCCCTCGGATATGTCCTTTTTTTAAATTACTGAAATACATACAATTTTTTCTCTGAAACCCTTCAACGAACAAAAATTTTGTATTAGACTTTTTAGAGAAATTATTATTTCGTCGCAAAACCAGTTAATTTTCGACACCTATTGTATATTTTAAATTGGTTAATCTCATTTTTATCAGAAAGGAAACTATTAGTCAAAATCAACCACACTTTGTCGGAAAGTTACAATATTGACATTGGGTGTGCGCAAGGCTTTGTCATCGCTCCTCTTATATTTCTATTATATGTCAACGATTTATCATTGTCCGGATTTACAGTTCAGTTTGCTGACGATACCTCGATCGTTATTGCTGCGGATACAAAAGAAGAAGTTAACTTACGACCCAATAAAGTTCTAACGGAAATGTGGTACCACGCAAATAAACAAATATTGAATGAGCAAAAGACAGTTTCGGCACACTTCTATATAACCAGACATCTTGCGGATATAGGAGGATTAACGGAAAATACCAGATTTCTAGGTTCCTTTTTGGACTCTCAGCTCACATGGAGTATACAAATCAACCATGTAAGCAGTAAACTAAATAGTGATTACTATGCTCTCTTAAAACTAAAAAGAAATACCTGCGCAAAAACCTTGTTGACAACATATTATGCACTAGTATATTCACATAATATGAGCAACAACAATTACGCTGTTCGTCGGTGTTTTAATTGTTCTCGATATGATCATTTGAAATCTGACTGTACTACCATTGTACTTGTGCTGGCTGCGCGAAGCAACATGAATTTAAAGATTGCCATTCCGATTGTAAACGCTGTATAAATTGTTTAGTATATAATAACAAACATAATGCAAACATACCCAAAAATCACTCGGTAAAAGATGTCAATTGCCATGTATCTAAATTAAAAGTAGAGGCTTTAATTTGGAAAACATATGAATAAAACAAAGAACTATATAATAACTTAAAATAGCTCATTTAAATGTTCGTTCTCTTTTACCGGGCTTTGCAGAGTTTGTGGTTATTGAAAATGATTTTAACATTTTTCCTGTGTCGGAGAGTTGGCTCTCAGATAACATATCCTCAGATGTGGTATCTGAGGTTATAGATTATATCGTAAGGATCGGTTAGGCAGAGGTGGAGGAGTGGGTTTTTATGTGAAATCAAATTTAAATTGTCAATTGTTAGAAACTGAAATTACGGAAGCAGAATTGGCACTTGAAAATCTTTAGATAAAAATTAATTTTGGTAGGTACACTTTGATACTCGGTGTCCTTTATAGACCCCCACATCAAAATGTGCAGCAGGCAGTAGCAATTCTAGTAACATTGTCCCATCATTATTAACATCTTGTGATAATTTAATTATTCTAGGATATGTAAACATAAATTTGTTTAATTTTGTAAACCCCATTACGCAGGTTTTTGATTCCCATGGTTTAGTACAAATTATAAACGAGCCAATCAGGATTGCACTAAACACATCTACTCTACTGGATCCTATTTTTATAAGTAATTCCGATGTAGTAAATAAAAATGGAACTTTATATGCAGATTTTCTTAGTGATCACAATTTGGTCTACTATGTTGTATTCCTAACTTTAAGAATAGTCAAAAATTTATTACATATAGAAATTTTAAACAATTTGATCAATAACTTTTTGATCATGACTTAAACACAGTGCCATGGGATAATATATACTACATTAATAATATTGAGCAAAAAGTTTCGTTATTAACTTACTATATTAGAGAACTTTTTAATGTCCATGCACCAATGAGTACAGTCAGAGTAAGTAAACCTCCAGCACCATGGTTAACACATCCATTAAAGCTGATTTTAAAAGAAAGAGACAAAGCACTATCTACTTATAATAGAAACAATATGCAACAAAATCGTGAAAATTATAAAAATATACGTAATTTTGCCCTGGCTTCTATCCGTAGAGAAAAGGCAGCATATTTAAATTCATTGCAAAATAAAAGTTTTGATCATGAACTATGGAAACGCCTAGAGCAATTAAATATTCGTTTTAAACGTGAAAATGTTGTACCTCCTAATTTGCAAAATGTTATAGAAATCAGTGATTATTTTCTTAGTGTTTTCTGTAAAAATGATAACTGTGATATGGCAATAGACTATTATAATAGCACAAAATTTAGTAATAATTTATCATTCTCGTTTGTCCTTTTAGATACACTGTTTATAATGCAATTAAGAGTATAAAATCGAATGCTGCTGGAAATGATACTATAACATTACACATGTTAAAATTATGTATACCATATATTTTAAACCATATTACACATCTTATAAATTGTTGTCTCGAACAGGGCTGCTTTCCGTCGTTATGGAAAGATACAATTGTTTGTCCGATACCTAAAATTGCGAATCCTTTGTCCGTAGAGGATCTGCGTCCTACTAGCTTACTGCCAGTTCTTTCAAAATTTTTGGAAAGAATTGTTTATGATCAGATAAATTCTTACCTCTTGTTGCATAAATTATATCATTCGAGATTTCGTAAAGCTCTAAGCACCACTACAGCTTTTTCGAATCTTAGTAACAACATCCTCCGTGCTCTAGATTGTAACATGGCAGCGATTCTAGTGTCACTAGATTACTTCAAGGCATTCGACACGATTGACAACGTACTTCTTTGTGCAAAACTCAATTATTATGGGTTTGATGAAATATCACTACGGTTTTTAATTCTTATTTGTGTGAATGTCGTCAAAGAGTATCAGTTTCAGAAAAAAATATCTGACCCTAAAATAATAATATCAGGTATTCCCCAAGGGTCTATTCTTGGGCCACTTCTGTTTCTTGTATATACTTCAGACATATTTAACGTTGTAACTAGTTCTCATCTCCAGGCATATGCAGATGACACCCAATATTTATAAATATTCACAACGATATAATCTTAAGATCAATCCTAATAAATTGGTTGTCATTTTCTTTTGTTCTGAAAACAAGCGGCAAGTCATCTATTAAAATACATATTAATCGCGAAAATTTACCTTTCTCAACACATGCTAAAAACCCGGGAGTAATAATAATGAAAAGTTATGTTTTGATCAGCACATAAAAATGCTTTAACAAATATTCTATTGTCGATTAAAAGTACTATATGCTATCAAACATATACTAAACTTTAAAAAACGTAAAAAACTTTGTGAAAGCTTAGTTATGCCTGTTTTTATGACTGCGACATTATGTACCATTTCTGCTTGGATCAAGTTACAAAAAATCGACTATAAATTTTGCAAAATTCTTGCAGTCGTTTTATTTATAATTTAATGAAATTTGATCATGTTTCTGCCAAATATGTAGATTTGCGATGATTAAAAATGGAACAGGTAGTCAAATTTCACTTTTTAATTTTTTTCTTTCGCTTAATAAAATTTTCCATCCCCACTTATTTAAGAGATAAACTAGTTTTTAGAGCTGCCGTTCACAACGTAAATAATAGATATCAGAATATGCTAACCATGCCACATCATAGTACTGCATTATTTAAACATAGCTTTCTTATATATCTGTAAATTTGTATAATTCTATGGATCCCATATATAAAAACTTATCATCAGTGAATGTTTTTCGTAAAAATATTAAAGCCTGCATTATTAATTCCAGTAATAGGCCAGTGAATAGGGAAAAAATTTAACATTAATTCTAACATTTTTGAAACTTTGTCATCTATTGAAGTACCAACCAAAAGAAAACTATAAAATATTGCAACTCGATTCTAAGTCGGCAACATTGTTAATATCGCGAAAAATTAAATTAAGCAATATCTCGACAAACAAAAATGTACCACCGCTGCAAATTTGATATAATTTGTATTATAATAATCAAAATATAAAGCTACATTTGCAGCACCTTATGACCCGAGCATAATAATTAATTATCAATAATTAACATTTTTGCATCAAATATTTCAAACATATTATTAACATTCTTGCAAAACTACAGTGTTCCTGCTAAAATCGCCTTACAGGACTATGAACATTTAATAACGTTTATAGAGTTCGATGTAAAATTTGCAGTGATATTAATTTTATTTTGATGGTAAAAATTTTGCAACAAATTATTTGTTGCAAATTTTATCAATCTGCCGACGTCTGGGATTGCTGCAAAATGGAGAGCGCATTTCAGTTACGAATGCGATCATTTGCAATCCACCTGTACATATGTTATTATTTTTTGGAATCTATTTTAGGTAAATGATACTCTACAAGTTGTAAATTGTAAAAAATGTACCACGCCGCCATCGGATAGAGTTGCAAACTTACACTTACATGTAAGGCGATTTTAGCAAGTACACTGTAGTTTTGCAAGCATGTTAATATTATGTTTCCAAAATTTGGTGCAAAAATGTTACTTATTGATAATTAATTATTTTGCCCGGGTCATCAGGTGTTGCAAATTTACCTTTATATTTTGAATACTGTAATACAAATTATATCAAATTTGCAGCGGTGGTACATTTTTGTTTGTCGAGATATTGCTTAATTTAATTTTTCGCGATTTTAACAATGTTGCCGACCTTGAATCGAGTTGCAAAATTTTATAGTTTTCTTTTGGTTGGTACTTCAACAGATGACAAAGTTTCAAAAATGTTACAATTAATGTTAAATTTTTTAGTTTTCACGTCTCTATTCACTGGCCTATAATACCCCGTTAATTATATTCTAATTCTTTTAAAATATTGTAATATGTTTTTTGCGTTTACTTTATTAATTTAATTTATTAATTACTAATTTTTATATTACATAATATATATTCTACTAATTATTTTTGATATTATGTTGTTTCTTTATTGTGTCATTTTCACAGCTAACTTGTTTTCAACAGCTACTTTGCAAATTTCATCGCCAAGATCTAATAATAATTCATAATTTCAACTTTGTTTGATAATATCTACTGTTAGAAAAAAGTTATCGAGTTGCGGATTTCACTGACATCTGAAGCGTTTAATTCTCAATTTTACTGTGAAAAATAAACATACCATTCCATTTAAATTTTTTAAGAAAAAGCACGATATTTGTTGACATGTCAGATAATGCCCTCTGCGACGGTAATAATCAAACACCGTAAAGCGCACTCGATAGACTCAGAAAAGCCCTTTGTAATGAGACCAAGTTTGTTAAATTCCGTTAAGTCTAATCGGAGTAATCCACATTTAAAAAACAGTTTCTTTGGCATCTCCCTACAACTTTAATTTTGAAGATAGAAAAAAAATTGTGAAACTAATAAGAATCGAAATTCTCCCAGGATAACGATGCATAATTTTGAACGTCACTTAATTGGGCAGAATATGAAAAAAATCCTAATTTTCTGTTTAGTCATGGCTGTTACGCCCACTAGCGGCCATTTTAGAAACTCGAAAATATTTTACAATTTTTCAGGGTCATTTTACTTAAAACAAACAAAAAATCTATATGCATATTACTAACTGCGTCTAGACATGTTAGATGATGAAATTAAATCAATAATACACAAAAAAATATTGTAGAAACATTCTAGTACCTTATGAATAAACGTGTTCTATAAAATAATAAATTTTATCAAAATAAAAAATTTGCATTTTAATATTTAAATTTTAATTTTATACCTATTGTTTGAAACGAATGTACATTTTTTTCATCCTGCATACATATAAAAATACAATTTATTGTGTATAACAATAATTTTAATCAATAAAATTTACCGTTTAAACCCCGAATTAACCCGAGTGGCAAAAAATATGAGGATATTAAAACACGATAAAAAATATGAGAACATGCAAGAGCTGGTTAAGGGTTATAAATATACGTAAACGAATTAATCCTGCATTAATTCTTGAAGGTAAGAAATGAGACTCATGAATACGCCAACTCGTTCTCTGTTTATATGTATGTTTCGTATATTGTTTGCAATTCATTTGTATGAAATGAATGAAGGTTATAAAATACAGTGCCTTGTTTCATAGTAATATTTTGAGGTTAATTTTTAATGAAACCTTATATTATTATTACCATTTCTTATATTTAATAAATGCATATTCAGGAACTCTTCCTGTAATAAAGGAAGATAGATATTTTCTCCTCAAATAGCAGAAATAATTCGAAGAGATCTTTAGTTTTGACTTTATTTTTAATATACTAAAAGTCCTCAATGATACCATGTGACCTCTTCCATCGCCATATTAGAAAAATAGAATCTATTTTTTTTTTTTGCTTCGGAATCTGGGTCCATTCAGCCAATCTAAAATTAGATTATTGCGAATATATCACGAATGGTTAGACCTATATGAGACGTAGTTCTTAAATAATTTATATTGTGCAATTTTCTACAAAGTAGGTTCAATTTCCCTTTATTGTTGGAGCAATATTTTTTCCTCAAAAAACTCGATAACGGTAACAATGTCCTGCTAAGGACCTTCGTCAGATTCTACTGCCCATGCAGATAATAAAATTGCTCTTGCTCTATATGGTATTAAAGAAATTAAACCTCTCTGTACAATCAATGTATCATCTGTTTAAAGAAAGAGTTGCTCAATGAAAAAAGCACCTCCCCTACTAAGGATGCTACTTCCTTGTATAGTTATCACTTTTATTATCAAATTCAATAGTATTTAGAATTGACAAACTAAACATAATTTCTCGCCTATCCCATAAAACCACCTCTACAGTGTACATATATATTTTTTGCAACCATACTTAAGGGATGTGGTTGGGCTAGATTGAGATGTACAAATATTTGTCCAGTTTCCCGTGAAAAATAATGGTTAAGGGAAGAGTCAATAAAGATGCAAAGTCAGTAAAGATGCTGAGAAATATACTGACAATAATAATTTATACTAACTCAGATAATGAACAGACATGACATTGATAATGAGCCGGATACTATATATAACGGGAGAATGAACTGTACGAAAGAAATGTCACCTGAGACTCTAAATGAGTCAATAGCTAGTGGAGCAATCAAAAGACTGAAATAGGTAAGATGCATGCATTTTCGAAATGCATTAATTTATTTTATTTTCACGGTATGTATTATATGATGAGAATACAACAAACAATTTTTTTTATTTGGTTTCGTAAATAATTCACTTTAAAATTCAAAGTTTTATGCAAGCAAAACCACGTGATCGCGAATGCTACACTTTTGGCCTGATGTCATACCGCACAACTTTGGCTTTGACAGTCTAACTGAATGCAATTAATTTCAAGTTTACGACTGTTAGATCACGCGTTTATTTATTATTTACGTAAAAGTAACTAATATATTAATTTATCTAACTAGTGAAAATGAAGGCCAATGGCTAGCTCAGGCCAACAATTTGCCGAAAATCAAAGTGTTCATGACCAGCACTGAGCAGTTTTTTGTTAATAATACTAATTTCATTTTCTACCAATGCTGAAATTAGGGGTACAAAAGCAACATGGTGCGTATGTTTGATTCATTCGTAACAATAAATTCATTTAGGCCCACTTTTATCATTTTTCTGTAGTTATGTATCCATATTCACAAATATTTTTAGGTTTGTAACTTCAAAATACCGGGTGAAACAGGATCATGTTTCACCCTCCTTTTCCCCTTTAGCTTTGAAGATAATTGATTGAAATTTGGGATATCCTATATACATAATAAGCTATTCTTTTTGACATACAAGTGATGTTTTTTCACTTCCAGTTTCGCCGGAAGTGACACTAACTTTCGATTTTTAAAGAAAACACTCTGTATATTATTGCATTTTTGAATTCTGCACAATTTTTTTGAATCCAACGATACCAAATAGGTGACATTTCAAAGGTCGAGATTTTTAATAACATAATTTTTAGTGTTCCATATAAGTGTGCCATGACGGTTCCGATTTATTCTAAATTATCCGTGTAATGCTAGAAATATCGAAATCCCGTCAAAAATACTAAATTACGTGATTAATGAGCAAATAAATTTCAGCCAAATGGTTTTTTGGGGAAAAACTCATTTATATTTTTTCAAATAGAACCATATTGGTACCGTGGTACCATTTATTAGTACTATTAATAAGGAATATATATGTCATATTAAAATGTGTAATAAATGCAAACAAAATTACAGCTAAAAGAACATAAGAAAATACAATTTCTTTATAATTAAATTTTAAGAAGTAACTAAGGTGGCTTTGAAAACAATGAAATATTTAGCTTGTCAAACATTTCTTGGTTTAACGGTGCTTTTATTGTGTCTTAAAAATTGTTTAAAATTCTTGTTAATGTGTTCAAAATGCCGCAAATTTATACAAGAGATGAAAAAGTGGACATGTTAATTATTTATGGGGAATACAGAAAAAATGCCGTTGCGGCTAGATGCCTTTACGCCGAACGATATCCTGATAGACAATGCGAGAAATTATTTTAATCATCTTGAAAATCAATTCCGAGTGAGCCCAACAATGATCCCGAAGAGAATTTCATTCTTGACGAAGTAACGGAAATTAATGTTTTGGCTCGAGTAGAAGTTGATAAGACTGTTTCTTTAAGACAAATTAGGTTTGAATTTGAAATCAGTCACCAAACAGTAAGCCGAATTTTGCACAAATACCACCATAAATCTTTTAAATACCAATTGCACCAGAACTTGAACGAAAATGATTATGAACATAGGATGGAATATTGCAATTGGATTTTGCAGAATAACGTACAGCCAAACAATGATTTTTTGGGAATGATTTTATTTTCGGACGAGTCTAGGTTTACAAATTTGGGATTATTTAACCGACAAAACACAAAATATTGGTCACAAGAAAATCAAAATTTATTACGGGAGGGTAATATTCAAGTGGGGATCGGTTTCAATCTTTGGCTTGGAATAATCGGTAGTAGAATGATTGGTCCAATAATATTTGAAGGAACCATGACTGGTGCCAGATACTTGAGATTTCTGCAAAATGAAATTGAGGACAGTTTAGCTGAAATACCTTTCCATTTACGACATGGAATGTATTTCCAACAGGATGGCGCTTCCCATAATTCAAGGATAGTAATTAATTACCTTCAACGGGGATTCGGAGAAAATGTAATGGTCCTATGAGGTGGTCTCCAAGGTCACCTGATTTAAAATCCCTTGATTTCTTTGTTTGGGGTCATTTAAAAAATATTGTCTACACAATCGCCGTTACAACCCGTGAAGACCTGGAGGTACGAGTAAGACGCGCAATTAATTGCATAACGGCCCAGTAATTGGCGAACGAGCTATGCGAGTTCAGAAGTGCATTGATGTTATTGGACAGCATTTTGAACAACTGTTGTAATGTTTTGTGTTCATTTTTTGTATTCCATTATGTATAACAAGGTAATCACCATGTTTTCTCCCGAGGCAACGTCTATCAGTGGCGAAGAGTGGCAAATACTACACTGCATCTTGGTACTATTAATGGCTTAGATTTTTTCTTTGATAATTTTCGCGTAAATATTATCAAAAAGTAGTTTTTTTTTACAAATTCTTTTATAATAACTCTTTTTTGTTTTTTCGCCCACCTTAACAGTGGACATCGACTACGATATACTTGTCTCTGAGGCCGACTTGACTGTAGTTGTTTTTAGTCGATACTAGCAATACCTTTTATAGGAATATTTTCAATTGCTGGCAACTCAATATTTGTTTGAGGAAATAATCAAAAAAATCAGAATTAGTTATCAACCAAATCTCTGCTCTATTATTTACAGATAAATAATAAACGTGAAATTTAAAGAAATATTTTCCTTCCCTGAAATCAAACGGGAAAAGTCGAGTCTTTATCGATTGGCAGACTTCTCGTATATTCTTTTATATACTCTTCACCTTTCTCAGATGCAATCACGATAGTCATAACTTTTACTTTAGTCCAGTAGTCAGGTTGATAAGAGAGGGTTAACCTAGAAATAATTCAAGGAGATTTTATCAGCAGTGGAATCGATATGGTTTGGGGTAGTAAATAATCCATTAACTTTGCGACCTTGAAATCGATTTGCAAATGTCAAAATTTTTGACATATATGTAAAAGAAATAGTTTTTTCAAAATATCTCTAAGTATGTAAATTTTAGGAGAAAAATTGTTCTATACAAAATTAAACAAAATCAAATTTACAAGAGTTTTGGTTATGTGAATTATTTTTGCAGGACCAATAACTAAGGCTTGGTGTCGCAGTAAACATTAACGTATTATTACATATACTTAATTTATGTAAAAAATTCATGGTTTTCTCAATTTTGCCTTTGTAATAGCTATTTGTATTACTAGGGAGGAAAGTGCCACTTTTCCTCCAGCGGGTGAAGTTTACTGCCCGACGTGAAACGGTGGGCAGTAATTACCCAAGGGAGGAGAAGACACTTTAGTCCCGTGTAATACATATGATTCCTTCTCTTGCCTATATAATACTCATAAATAAATATGTAGGTAACTAAATTTCCTTTATTTGATATTATTCGACCTGATCCAGCGAATTTTGCACTGATATTTACGTATAAGGGAGGAAAGTGTGTAATTTCCATTAAGGTAGGAGAAAATATCTGTTTACTCGTATGTAACCAGTTAACAAAGCCTTTATTTGTGTAACAAGTGGATATTTGAGAGATGAGCGAAACGAGATCCCGCAAAATGACATGAGTTACACAAAATTCTCTTTCGGAACGTGTTACATACAAGATTTTTTCTAATTTTGAACGTCTAAAAACCCTTTAAACATAAAAGAAATAGGTGTATTTAAAGATCTTAAGAATTAAGTTGTCTTATTCATAGTTACCTTTGCTGCTATTAT
This sequence comes from Rhamnusium bicolor, assembly GCA_029963845.1. Classification (NCBI taxonomy): domain Eukaryota; kingdom Metazoa; phylum Arthropoda; class Insecta; order Coleoptera; family Cerambycidae; genus Rhamnusium; species Rhamnusium bicolor. Next base: position 1,065,371 of record JANEYF010002135.1, read on the forward strand.
TGCGCATTATAATTTTAATGTCAAAATTGACAAACGTTATGGTATTAGCATCGCGTTGTGCCACACGTTAATTTTTCAATATGAATGTGTGTCCTGCATCAATGTACAAAATCCGTCGTATGAAAGCGATGAGAAAAATATAGAAGAACCTGACGACGACTTTGACTACGTGAGTAATAAGATCACTAAAGAAGAGGAACATTCTACATCCATAATGGAGAAAAATGTAAAAAAGACAGACTACGCAAGGCAAGAAGAAAACGAAAATAGTAAACATTACGATATTGAAGACCACGACAAACCTGGATCATCCAGAACGAAAAAAAAGGAAACTTGAATAAATCCGCTTTGTGGAGTAGGCCTCCTGGGGAAACCAAGTTAAAAAAAACGCGCCATATAATCTACCGCAAGATGGTGTGGAAACGAGTTATAAAAATTATTATTTGTCCTACAAAAAAAATATATGACCCAAATTGTTGCAAATTTGATTGTCTTGAATTTTGTATAGAACAATAACTTTTTTCGTAAAATGTACATACTTCGATAAATTTTGAAAAAACAATTTTCTTTATATATATATGTCAAAAATTTTGACATTTGCAAATCGACTTCAAGGTCGCAAAGTTAATGGGGTATAAACGACTTAAAATAGTAGCTTTTTCACTGGAAATCAAAACACCTTGAATTATTTCTAGATAAAACTGCGTGACCTCTGGATTACTTAGCGACTACAAAGTTAGGGCTACATTTATTTTATTCATGGGTTTATTCAGTTTACATCAGTTAGTTTTAAAAGAAATCTTACTTATGCCTTACAATTCAAAACTGAATAAACTAGAAACCTTATATTCAACAGTACCAGATGTAGAAATTGCTTTTGAAGCTATTCGCACGAAGTAAATCCAATTCAGAAACTCCAAAGAAACTCTGGTTAGGATATATTGAAAGTTAGAATTTTTTCATTATTTTTCCTAAATGATGACCTAATAATATATGCTTTCATTTTATGGTTGTCTTTTAGTATTTTATTTTCACATATTAAAATACGGTATAGTCGAGTGGTTGAGCAGTCGCTGATTTCCTTCAGGACTGAAGTGATGTGATATACACTTATGTACTTACATTTTCACACGCTAGAATTAGTATGTTTCATATTCTCTTTTCAATATTTAATTAATGTTGTAGGCGTAATAGGCGTACGTATAATAATAATGTAATTTAATTAATGTTGTTAGGTACAGTAGGTGTAGGAGTGAATTTTGAGGATACAAAGGATTTTTAAATTCTTTTATGTTTTAAAGGCTGTAGCTTTGAACTGAAAAATCTCATATTCAACAGTGTGCACTGAATAATTATTTTTCAAGCAATTCACATGAAGTATAATGTTTTCCGATACTTCGAATAAAGTTTTGGACCGCAGATGTTACTTGGAAGTTGGATTATTTTCTTTATTTTTGCAAAATGTATGCATTAATATGAGCGAAAATTTCGCTTTTTTTCCCGTCTGTAAAGTCTAGATTATTGAATCGGTCATTAAAATTTAATAGGATATTAGGAGGCTTTAAAAAATAGAGACACATATTTTTCTAGAAATTAATAAGGATGGTAACTTTTGATTTATTTGCAACATACTGTACATATTTTTTGTATGGTCCTAATTTCAAAACATATTAACTTTAATACGTACTGTCTACAGTATTATGCAAATTAATGATAATAAAGTAATATTTTCAAAAAAAAAAAAAATATATATATATATATATATATATATATATATATATATATATATATAATATATATATATATATATATATATATATATATATATATATATATATATATATATATATATATATATATATATATATATATATATATATATATATATATATATATATATATATATATATATATATATATATATATATATATATATATATATATATATATATATATATATATATGAATAGTGGTGAGAGGTATGAAACTTCTCATATGGTCTGAAACAGAGACATCTAGGATGTCGGTCGGTTAGTAGCATTCAGACCATATGAGAAGTTTCATACCTCTCACCACTATTCACTTTACCTTAGTTAGTATATAACTAGCAGGTTGGCCACTATCGTTTGTCTGTTCCATAACCTATGGCATACTGAAGAGAACAAATAAGTTCGAAATCGATCTATGTCTGGTTAGGAATTGACAAATGATATTGGCTTTCCATCTATCATGATTTGAAGATGTAATTCAATGCAGGTCGGGGTATTTGCCCGCTGAGTAGTTGTTTCCTTTAAATCATATTTAATCATATATATATATATATATATATATATATATATATATATATATATATATATATATATATATATATTTATATATATATATACACATACACACACACACATATATATATATATATATATATACATATTTCAATTTATACAAATGATTTTAAACACAAACAGTACACATATTTAGTATTAAATATGCCCAGTGTCCACCCTTTGTTTTGTGGTACAGTTCAACTTTCTTAAGAGAGATATACAAATTTCCTACAATATCTCAATAGGATTCAGGTGTCGTGAGTTTCCAAACCAATCCAAAAAATGACCTTTTTCTCTGCAAAAATATCCTTCATTTTATTCGAAATGTGATATGGTGCAAACTCTTGTTGGAAAATTGCGTTATCGTCAAAAGTCATTTCCTTCAGCTCTGGGAGCTTTTTTTTCCAAAATTACTTTGTACTTTGTACATCACTTTTTCTGCTAAAATAGGGTTTAAAGGTTTTCCCAGTATCAGGTCTTCTTTTGATGTGTATATTTCGTTGTTGAATTGGAAATAATTTTGGCTTAGACATAATGGTCAGCAAATTTAGAAATTCGGAATTTACAACCAGGTTTGTGTTATTTCTACCTAGTAAATTTTCTATAATTTTTATGGTATCTGTTGTCGGTATACTGGGAATAAATGTTGTACATCAAAAGAAATAAATTTAGCATTATCAGGCAACTTAATGTTTTTAGTTCTATTAATTAACTCGTAAATTTATTGTGTGTTTATTTGTAAAATGAATTTTCATCAAGTAAAGATCGAATCAATCAAATAAAGTAAAAATGTTCCATTTTTTTGTGAGTCAATATTTTTTTAATCCCAATTTTTTTTTGCTTCTAAGACTAAGAATATTGTTATGTAATTCACTGCAATTCAATACCCTAATTTTTTTTTCTAGTAATGAATTAATTCATATTTTGTATACTATTATGCATCAAATTAATACCTATACAATAATTTTACTTATCTTTATAAAGTAAATTGAGATATTCAGGCGGACACTGTGTACATTATCGTTGAGGTTCTTTATAGATAGTTTGAAAACTTCTAACAAATTCGCGTATCGCGTGTCATATAACATGTTTTACGCATGCGTTTAAAAGTGCTTTCCATCGCTTAAGACATTTTGAAAGCATTTAAGTACTTTCAGACTGCTTTAAAGCATTTAGAAGTAATTAACAAATACAAAAAAAAAGCCGTAGTGCTTGAGTTTGCAAATACAAATTACCTATGGTATAAAATGCTTAATTAAAAAACAATCAGCATTTATGTAGCTTCTAATACTTTTGAAAGCACTTTATTCGAGAGAGATGCCCAGCTCTGCATTTAACTAATCATAAAATCACTTGCGGTAATCGCATTTCCATGTCTTTAAAATATGTCCCATTCTAGCAATGTTGCATGATTTCTCAATCCATACGGGAAATATTTGCTAGTATAATTTCCAAGTAACAAACTAATTTAATATGATATTTTAATTTTATGGCTCTACATAATTTTCGATGTTTAACGGATACACATTTTATTATGTTTTATAGTAGCTGGCGAATCAGAATAAGTATTCCCTTTGAAACATCAATATTGCGGTTTAATAAATATCATGTTAAATGGGGGTAATGATTTCATTAGTGCAGTTTTAGGATTGTACCTATGTATTTAACAGTGCTGACAAAAAATACGCATATTTTACTATTTTCTTTACTTACCACATCTTGTTAAACTACACTGTGTATTAGATCAAAATAAGCAGGATAACTCACCTGAAACAAAAGAAAAATATTAAAAAAAGATACAAAATAAATTGTATTAACTTTACATACATATACAATTAGGTACAAATATTTGACAGGTAGATCCTTCAGAATAATTAAGTGGAGTTTCTCAAGTATATTTTTGTAAATAACCCTCATAGACATACTGCTACAAACATTAAGCACTAAAATTCTACATGTTACCATTTTTTTCCTTGTAAATCTGCAATGTACAACTAACTCTTCAGAAAAATATTTCCAGCATTTCCTATTTAGCATAATATCACAGCCTAACACGTTAATTTCTAATTTTACATATATGCGCTCTTTCCCTCTCCATATCTCTTCTTGTCTCCCCCACTTCTCTCACCACCCTCTCCAATCTGTCTCCCTCCCATGTCGCTTTCCCCTATTAAAACATTTAAAATTCAAAATTTTATTTCGCTCCTAAGCATTTTATGTGGTATATAAAGGGTGGGTCCTGTAGATTTTACATTTCCGTAGTTTCTTTTTTATTAATGATATCAAGAAACTTTAAATACCAAAGTTTTAAAGCATCTTTTGTAAATTTTATCGGCATCAGGAATTTTTTTTACAAATAGCTTTCGAAAATTACAAAAAATTGTTTTTTTCAAATAAAACACTATATATATTGTTCATAATTGGATTCCTTATTTCAAAAATACCTACATAATTTTATTAAATTTTATTAATAAGTAATATGAGTAAACGTAAATTCTACGAACGAATACTTTATTTAAACCAAAAAATTTTTTTTAGTAATTAGTAGCTTATTAAAGATAATCTGCCCAATTTCGACAAGTTGTAATTATTAGAAATATCAAAATTGTCATTGTTTCAATCCACTGCATCTGTAACATAACTTTATTAAGTTAAAAATTGTAAAATGTAAGAAACTGTTATTATATTAATAATAGTAATAACAATAATAATAATAATCGTCTTTATTTGAGTATACATGTAGGTATAATACACAATATACACATATATAAATTTATATTGATGTTGGGGTGTGCGCGGCGAAGTTTAGCCAGTTGGCTACTCTTACACTTAACCGCCACAGCTTAATAATATTACGATATATATATATATATATATATATATATATATATATATATATATATATATATATAAAAAACTTAACTATACATACAAACTATAAATTAACCTAAAACCTATAGCTAGACATGTACTAGACTACACAAAAGATTAGTCTAGTTTTGAAAATATTTAAAATAAATGAAATAAGTATACACCTTAAAAAAAAAAGAACGTAAACTAAATTTCATATTTGTCTGTTCCAAAAAAAGAAACATATCTAAGAAAGTAACAACATAATAAATACATAAATAACAATCATACAACCAATATTACTAGCTTGATAAAAGATGTAACTTAATTTTTTTCCTGAACTGATTCACAGAAAGATTTTTGAAGTTATTGGGTGTAGCGTTGTAAATCTGTACTGCATTGAAACTAAATGATCTGGTGAACATAGCCGTACTGTGTATGGGCATTGTAAGTGTGTTGGAAAATCTTATATTTAAATTGTGTATGGCAGTTCTGAAAACAAGCTTTTCTTTAAGGTATATAGGCAGGTGACGAATTTATTAGAAGCTTTTGAATAAAAACATGATAGTGGTATCTAAAAATTTTTCCCATATTTAGCCAGTTAAGATTAACAAAAGCAGCGGAAATGTGATCAAATTTTCTTAAGTTGCAGATGAAACAGCAACATATATTTTGTACTTTTTGTATACGGTTTTTTGTCATTTGATCCAAGCAGGGAAAATATACTAAATCACAATAACTGAAAATAGGCAAAACGAGTGGAACGCAGAGTTTTTTCCTAAATTTGTAATATTATATATTTCTTAAATAAGAAAAAATAAGGGATATAATTATGAATTAATATACATAGTTTTATTTAAAAAAAAATATTTCTCAAAAATGATTACAAATAAATGCTGTTAGAATCTGCAAAAAAAGGCTTTATAACTTTGGTATTCAAAATTTTTTGACATCATTAATAATAAAGAATCTACGACTGGTGTAAAGTCTACAGGACTCACTCTATATACTAATGATCCATTTCTGTTTCGCTCACACCATTTTTTTCCTCTTCATATATTTCATGCATCTATTTACAATACGTTTATTCTTGAAGAAATTGTACCCCTTAAATTTATCTTTTTTTTATTATTTATATGCTATATTACTTAATCAAGTCATGCGTTTCTTATCATCGTTGAGCAACAACTATATTAAGTTTTGTAAACGTTTATTTTCATAGATATAGATATTCAAAGAAACGTCTTACTTTATGGTTGAACTAGCTTTCGCTTATTAGTCTAGTAGATATTCGGGTTTCACAAACGTCTCATCAATCAACCCCAAGAAATATTGATTATTAATTAAGGTTATCTAAATAAAGTGTTATTAATCATGGTTGGTGTTTAGCAATTATGGGTTGGTATTAAGGTGAAATATTACAAGCATGTACAGATATTTATTCCACTGTTTTCTTCACTGTTGGATTTATTTCAATCTTCTTATTCATACAAGGTGTTTCTAAATTAATTATCATAAATAAGGAATGCAGATAAAGTCAAAATAGTACGAAACCTTAAATATTTTTTTCCAAAATTGCTTCCTGAACAAGATACAGGGTGGTAAATGGTCGACTAAGAAATCACTCTTGCTCATCTTGTTTACAATATAAACCTACTGAATTAATTTCTTGTGTACAACAGCATTGTAGTCCAATGTCATAATAATAAAGATTATGTAACACTTTATGTTCATAAATAAGTAATTGCTGTAGACAAGAAATTAATTCCATTGTTTTATGTTGTTAATATGATAGTCCAGTAAGTAGGGAGCTTTGCCTTGCAAAAGGTGGGGTAGTAACAATTATTAAATTATGTTGTTCAGGTCTGGGCCTTGACAAAAAATCCAAGTTTTCGACCTTGGCGGGGGACCACTCGAACCGCCATCATGAATAAAAAGGTACCAAAAAAACTCCGCAATGGTTGATCCAAAGACGAAATTGTCCATTTTTGTGATTTTTTCGATTGTTTCTCGCTATTTATTATTATTATTTATTACTTATAGTAATTTTGTAAATTCAAAGTATACTCATTTCCATACCACCTTGACCACGCAATTATATTATTAGCGTTTTCCCTTTTTTGATGGTCCTGGTCGGTTGATGTTGACGACTTCGGTATAATCTGCGTCCTCATTGTCATCATCATCGGTGCTTCTGAGAATCCATTGTTCTTCCATTGATAAATCTTAGTCATTTTCGTCCTCGCTGTCAATACGAATCTCTGTCGCATGACTGACCACTGCAGAAGCCAGAGCACTTCAACCCAGCTTTCCTGCAACCACATGCTCCGCTGCCTCCTTTTTGACAAGCGCATGAAATGAATTTTAATAAATTCTCAGGTGCTGGTTGCCCTGTCATTGTGAGTTTAGTGAGCCCATTGTTGCCAAGTTTCCAGCCCCAGTCTTCTAGATGTTTTTGGATTCCATACCATTTTTGGACTTAGTGGTACGTCCTGAATGCATGATACAGTGTAGTTTCCTTCGTTGGTGGCAAAAACGCAAGACGAAATTTGCTTTTTATAGTAGATTTAGCGAAACGTTGGTAGCGGACTTCTTCCAAGATTTCGTCATTCATGTTGCCACCATACAAAGCAACGAGAAAGTGTACTCCAGCGTCTATGATGTGTTCTGGTGTTGCATCCTTATGTTTGAAGATGCTAATAGTGGCACTGAGTCCTGCAGTTCTCTGAACAAGCGAACAAAATTTAGTTTTTCCATGGACGATGTCGTGTCGCAGCCACTAAATGCATGGTAAAACAGAATGTTCTAAGCCACTTCATGTTTCAAACTATTCTCGAAATATAGTCTCTCAGCAATTCTGCCTTTTCCTGGTTTGCGAAGGTAGATGTTATTTGGGGATGGTGCTACTGCTGTCAGCAGAACAAGAAGATCACCGTCTTCGCCTACGACGAAAACAACAGCAAATGTTGAGCACAAGGAAATCGCTGTGCTGACAATCAACGATTAATACCGGGCACTCGAGTTGAAAGGCAGACGCTAGACACTACTGGGTATCCTGCCGTACCCATCTTTCTAAACTAGAAGTGGAGAGAGAGGACTTCCCTTTTCAAAAAAAAAAAAACAAAAAGACGCACGAGGAACGGTCTATACCTGCTACACCTGTTCTAGGAAACATCTGTTCCACAAACCAGAATAAAACTTGGATAAATATTCTCTACTAACTTATAACTATTACGCCACTATACCTGCAGCGGTAAGAAAATTTATATGTAACAAGAAAATTCACTGTAATTTGAAATAGATATCGCTGTATAATCTTATTGTGGTGTGGAAAAAACATTAAAAATAAGTTTAATTTGTTCTTACTAAATTTACCATCAAAAATGGGGAGTTTTACTGTTTTTTTAGGAAAAATGTTAATCTTTCCGCCGCTGTAATTCGTTATATATTAGACTTACAAAAAAAATGTTTATACAAAAACTTTATTTAAGACGTGTTCGTCGTTGAATCAACCGCTGCGGAGTTATTTTGAAAAAACTAATTTTTTGTACCTTTTATTCAAGATGACGGCTCGAGTGGTCCCCTCCCCAAGGTCGAAAACTTGGATCTTTTGTTAAGGCCCAGACCTGAACAACATAATTTGAAAATTATTACTACCCTATCTTTTGTAAAGCAAAAGCCTTTTTTGGCTCCTACAGACTGGATTATTAGTAAAAGAGTGCCCGCTAGTCGACCGTGCAGCACCCTGTGTCTTGTTGAAGACGCATTTTCGAGAAAAAAGGTTTATAGGTTTTCGGATTATTTTGACTTTTTCTACATATTGATATTACAACTTAGTGGGAATAGGTCAATTAAAACAGAAAAACTACTTAATTAATTTAGTCGACGTTTCGCTATATTTATTTGCATTCTCAGGACTAAAACGAAAACTGGTACAGAACATAGGTTGAAGTAAATATGTACAACATAAACACAAACAATCTTTACTTTCTCAATGATACACAGCAAATGATTATATACCCACTTAGTTGTAATATCAGTATATAGAGTGTTTTATAACTCGAGACGAAAAATTAAGGAATATGTACGGTACGATATTCCGGTTAAAAAATGTGAAATCAAATTTTTGCCGATCGGGTTTTCTTCCGAGTTATTAGACTTCAAAGTTTCTGCATGTGATCAATTTTTAACTTTAATAAAAAATATAGCAAGCCACGAAATAAATGATGTAAAAAGTATGGTGTGGTGACAGAACAAAATTATTTCTGAGTCTATTAGACGTCAATGTTGCTTTGTTGGTTTAGTTGTTCTGATATAAACATGCAGTTTTCGAGGAATACGAATTTACACACGAGTTTACAAGGAATACGCAGATATTATTATTGTGTATGGTTTTTGTGACGGTAATGCATTAACAGATTGTAGGAAATACAAGAAAAGATTCCCTAAAAGGCGACAACCATCTCGTCGGGTGTTTTCAGACGCTTATAGAAGGCTGGAGATTTTGGAATTGGTAATTCTCATATTGGTACTGGTGGTCCTGTGTTTGAAAATCCGGGAACAAGTATTAGGTGGATTGTTCTCCGTTTTAAATGTATCTCATAGTTTTGTATGGGGAACCTTAAGTTTTACATCTATTTCATGAACAAAAAGTACAAAATTTGCAACCAGGAAATCACGTACAACAACTCGCATTTTGTCAATGGCTTCATCAACAGCATGAATAAAATGAACATTTCATTAGAGAAACAATTTGATACCGGATGATGCTACTTTTACTCGGGGTGGCATAAATAACAGCCACAATGAACATGTATGGTTTTTAGAAAATCCACACCCTTTTAAAAGAAGAGGTTTTCAGGAAAGGTTCTCTATTCATGTGTGGGGTGGAATCTTTAACGGACAACTACTTCCAATCAAGTCCTTTCCAAATGCCAAGGAGTACTTGTACTTTTTTAGAAAACGATCTCGCAGAATTGCTGGAAGATTTTCCTCTTGATTTGGTTTACAATCATATGCGGTATCGGCATATTGAGGCACCGCTGCACATCGGACGTAATGTTGTCGCTTGGTTAAACGATACTTTTAATGGGAGATGGATTAGTCGGCGTGGTCAGGTGCTACGGCCTGCGTGATCACCTGACTTAAGTCCTCTGGATTATTTTGTATGGGATCATTTAAAACAATTGGTTTACGTAGTGGAAATTGACAACTATGAGCAATTAATTAATGCAAAGAATAATAAATGCAGTGTAATACATCAAAAATAGACAAAATATCCAATCAGTTTTGATTTGCTTATTTTGCGCTGCCAAAGCTTGTATCCACTTTGATGGTGAAATTTTTAAGCATTTGTTATACTTTTATTATTTGTAATATATTTTGTAATTAATAATACGCTCATTTTTGTAAATTAATTATTGTTACCATAATAAATTATTGTATCATTATTACGCTCCTTCATTTATCGCATTAAGTTATGAAACAATTGCATTTCTAACCAACAAAAACTTAACTTGTAAATTCATATTAATATTTTGTTCTGCCACCTCACTCATTTAGAGTTGGCAAGTCGTACGGCTATTCAGTGGTGCAACAGCAGGTAGATAGATACCTGGTGAGGCAATGACTGGCTGGCGGACAAATCGAAGCGAGCTGCGAGACTGGTCCTTTGTTGTGTGTCGTAGTGTTTTTACTCTAATTTATTCCTCTCCATTGTATTTTATGTTGTTATATTGTTGATTATTTTATTTATTGTATTTTATTGTTGATATTAATTTAATAATAAAATGTGTCAGGCGTGCACAAGGTTAAAAAACGGCCATAAGTTGACAAAGTGAATTATCATTGAATTCCCGGATTAATTCTATAATGATGCTACAATAATTTGTAAGGTGTGCGAGGCAGACCTGATGTGCTGGGATAAATATAATAGTAGACGTCACGTAAATACTATGGAGCATAAAACTAAAACAAATTGCGTGCCTTCGAAAACACACTTTATGTTCGATTTACTGTTAATGCTGATTGCCTGTGATGTTTCGTTGCACATACTCAATAAACAACCATTTCGGAAGTTCTGGAATAAATACAATCCTCAGGTGACGTTACCAAGTCGCGCAATGTTGCGTAACTATATACCAACTGTACGCGAAGACATTGTAAATAAGATCAAATATGTATTAAAAAATACACGGCTGTGGTTATATGATGACGGGACGACAAATCGTAAAAAAATTCTAATGTAAACGTTATAGTACGTGTACTGGACCCTCTTAAACAAAAATTTACACTATTACTTGCTAGCAAATGACTAACTGAATGTACTGACAAAACAATTACGCGGGTGGTGCTGGAGACGTTAGAAAAATCTGTCAACATGTCAAATGTTGATGTTTGAGACCGATGGTACCGCGACAATATGTTTGGTAGGCCGTTCTCTTCAAGAACACGGTTGTAGGTTGGTACATGTTACGTGTAAAGGGCATGCTTTACATCTTGTGGCAGAAACTATTCGATAAGGGTTTCCAGAGGTAAATGCATTAATAGCAAGGACAAAAAAAGTGTTCCTTAAACCTCCTAAACGTCTTCGCGCATTTCACAGCACGTGTTCCGGTATTTCCACCAAAGCCGATTCTTACACATTGGGGAACATGGTTTAAGGCAGCTTTTTATTATGTTGAATATTTACAATAAATAAAAACTGTGATTCAACAATTCAACCTGACAAGACTGCAGCTATTAAGGAGAGCGAGACAAAATTCGAAGATATTTCCGTTGAAACAGCGTTAAGCACTATTCACAAAAACTATAAAAGACTACATGACGCGATACAAAACTTACAAAACAGTGCGTAGTAGTTAGCGGAGTCGCTGCAAATAGTGGACGAAGTAAATTGACTGCTATACTCTATAGGTGACGCAAAAAATATGCCCGTTAGAGAAAAGTTCGCACGTGTGTTAAAGCAAGACACCGGTTTTACCAGATTAAGACAAATTTATGGTGGTACTGATGGTGCAACTCGAGATCCGTTAAGTGTGTTCATGGACTATTTTAAGTATGCCTGTTTCTCAAAATATAAGCATATCTTTTCACCACTGCGAACATCACTCACGGAAACAACCATAGAAACATACCTGATGCTGCAAAGTTTTTACAGATCTTTTCCAGTTTGTGATAACCACGCTAGTTCATTAAGCTAGTTAGGAGGGTAAGTTGTGCATAAATTATTATAAATTGTAACAATTTATTGTTTTTTTTATTAGTTAATTTTTTATTACGCTTATTATGACGCGTACGCCTATGCCCCTCTACACATTTCAACCAACTTTACTCATGACATACTTTTATCATTTATTTCATGGCTTGCTATTATTTATTAATATTAAATACTGATCACATGCAGAAATCTTGAAGTCTAATAACTCGGAAACAAAGCCCTACCGGAAAAAAAATTATTTTACATTTTTTTAACCAGAATATCACAGCGTACACGTTGCTCAATTTTTCGCCTCATGTTATAAAACACATTGTATAGCAGGTCACTAAACATTCAAGAAATTTATCTACATACCCTTTAATTTAAGCTACTCAATTTGCATTTTGTATATTAGTAAAATAATTAGAGATGATTCTTTGTAACTGTTTATTTACAGGATATTCACTTATATTCACACATTTTCCATAATAAGTTATTTTTGCGTACTTCTGATATTTTATATCCTCTTGTAAATCTAATGAGATTAACACCCACGAAGGCAAAGTTATATGCGATGACATGTATTTATATTATTTTTTAATAAAATTAGAGTCAATGTTATGAAACAATACTTTGAGAGAACAGTATAATGTAATTTTCTTCAAGACGCATTTTCAATTAATAGAAAATTGGAAAATTGTTTCCAAAAAATCGTTTCTGATTTATTTCCTTTAGCCAAAAATATCATATCTTTCTCAATATAACTGTGGTACACATATTTATGGTTAATATTTAGGTTTTCCTCATTTCTGAAATTATCATTATATAGTCTCAAAGCGAATTGATCGCTAAGTAAATCATAATATATTAGGCAACATAGCATAGCATTAGTATAAGTAGAGTATACTACCCGAACATTTTGTTTATATAACTCTCCAAAAAAATGAACAAAAGGAGGTAATTGCAGCAAGCAGTAGAAGTTCAAATTTCATCGAAATAACAAGAAGTTATATATTTACCTTCACCAGTTGGTATGTATTCTCAAACGTAAATCCTTATTCTTATGCTCCAGATGCAAGATAATATCTCCCCAGATAAATAATGTGGTAAGAAATATCTAGTAAAATGCTTTAAAACATCTAACGACTATTTGAATGATATCTTGTGTTAGTTTCGTTAGCAAGAATATAGTATTTATGTAAACGTAGCTTATTTGTTTTGTTTACATTTTAACAAATACTGAGCTCCCTTTGCTAGATTAACTCACTATTTACAGACATTTATTGTTCTCATAAGTATATCTCACAGCAGTCATGACGTATAAAGTCATATTTTGTTATTATTTATACATACCAACATTTATTTCATCTATAGTCGTAAATGTAGTTAGCTCACCTGTTCACGCTAATACATGTCAATATCAACATCAACGTAGGACAGCGACAGCCTGCCTGGTTTTTTTACATCATGACTGGTGAGATCCGGGGTAAACTCATGGTTAAGGAAGACAAGCAAGTAGTAAATGACCAGGAAGCTCATCTTTGCTTTGTAATACTAGCCATGTAGCGGATGGTTGCAGTATAAATAGTCATATTCGACTATTTGCCATTTTATCAATGCTTAATTAACTGTTAAGATAATAAATGTAATAAACTTAATTAAATTTGATTTACCTTCTAGTTAGAGTTAAGTGGGAACTGATAAAGCGGTTCTAAGAATTCAAGATAGGTACTTTTGAGATACACATTTTTTTGTGCAAGTTGTGCCGAATTACTAATTAATAAACTAACTAAGTAATATTTTCAGGTTTAAGGTTGCTTTCATCATTTAATGAAATGAATATATTATTTACTCTATCAGAAAAACAGGTAAACTGATTGGTAAAAATATAAGCGCAGCATGAGGAGCTGGCCATACTTTTTACTTTATATACCTTAAGCGAGTTTCCACTGAAATATGATTATCAGAAATTAATCATTAGCTAATTAATCTAATTGAATACATAGTAATGCTAATTCAAATTTAATTAAGTAGATATCTGTGCTAAGGTTAGGTCTTTTTTATTCAATATCAACCCTTTTCAGCCTTAATATTATGTCTCCTAAATTTTACAAAATAACAGGCAGCCCAATTTAATTTTATAGTATTTGTTCAGAAGTTAATAAATGTATATATTTCTCAATAAAGATAAAATCTTTCTCGTTTTCTGCATTATATAGAAAATAATAGCTCAAACAAGAGCCAAGGAGCATTATTAAAATTTTTTAAAACTTACACAAACTTTTATCATAAAATATTACTTCAATTTGAGCTACGAAAGCTGCGATAAATCTGAATAAATGCTACATTAAGCATTATTTGTCATAGACTCATAAAGTTTCCTAATTAATGAACCAATGTATATGCTTCTTCTTCAAAGACCTACAATGAATGGTATGCGATGGGTGTGTTTAACTTACTTATCGTGATGATATGTACATACTGAAAACTCATCTATTTTATATTAATATTTTTCTCTCTATGCTGAGCTGTGGTGCATTCTCTACTGTAAAATTCTCCAAATCTAACAAGAAGCCCCACAAGAGTAAACTTTTTATGCTGGGTCCACGTTAAAACGACAAAACAAAAACAAATTACTTTATGCTTTTCAACAATTTGCCTATGAAATTAAAACATTTCTTCAACTTTTGTTTCTTTCCATTTATTGTGTTTTCAACAACTTTGCCATATCGCCCATAACCCATCATCATTTGGTAGAGATCAACAGCTTCTATTTTGGCTCAATATGGACACCCGCTTGATAAAGTGACGTGTTACATTGTATTGTCATATATCTGCTAACATAAGTAATATCTTCGGCTTAGGAATAATTGCATATGTATGACAACTGCTTATTGTTCTCATACATTGTTACAGTTCGTAAAAGATATTCCTTTATCAGAAAATTTAAAAGTCTTGTGCAAATAAAAAGCTCGGCTCTGTCTTGGCCATTTCTTCTGGTCTCCTGACACTTTGCGTATTATACCTATTTTCTTCATCAGCATATGTATTCGCTTAGCTTGATCTCGCATTGGGTTGACATCCAATTAGGCAACAATGGTGGACCGAGGCATCACTCGATTCTCAAAATGCCGATGTACTGATGAACCTGCATTCATTACTTATGCATTATCTACAGAACCTTCATAAATGATCGTAAACTACGTGATCAATTGGTATCTTTTAACTTGTGATGGTGTGTCTTTCATATTACCGCAGGGTACTGCTCAAATCTTCATTTGGTAAAATGAGGATTTTTACCCTTTGTATGTGGCAATAGTTTTCAACCATCTTTTGCTCACTGAACGATTCAACGAGGCTGTTAAACATAACTAATTAGTCACGTGGTGTACGATTATTTATGAAGACTTGTTAGAACCTGCTGTGTCAGTAAATTGTCCTTTAGAAACTATATTTGATCCCATGGTGTCATCCTGACTAAAGAAATCCCCCTGATTCCCATTATGCATATAGAATTTCTATGCTAGATTCCTTTATGACAATTGGTATCATGGGTTGATGATGTGGATATACTTTAGAAACAATAGTACATCCACGGCGTCATCATATAATATTTTCACGACATTTGTCGTTTCATGTAATATTCGATAGCCTAACCACAAGCTACGATTACCAATGTCAACTGCAGTCGGAATATTTCACAGGTAATCCTGAGCTTATTTCTCAAGATTAAGTTGATACATTCCTCAATGGTAGAATGGTAGTAGTAGTTGATACAGGAAATTTGGTGCCTAGCAAGCAGGTAACAAAAGTGCTATTTTTACCATTCCTTCAACTCCCTCTTTCCCCCTCTTCAAACCTCCTCAATCTTCTTATAAGATAAGAATGTCTTTCCATGAAAGAGAGCTAATCTCTTTTCTTAGAAGCTCCTCGGCGCTGAAAATATATCGCCTCATTCGAGGATGCCTTACATATCACCAAGGAATGGTTGGACGTTCCTTTGCATCCTCCACCTCTGGGGCAGTTAGGATATTTCTAAATAGATAAAAGTGATGTTTCTTCTAGGTTTGTATTCACTTGTCAGAACTCTGGTTAGGTGATTCAGAGTTTTTCAGCTCCGACTGAGTAACTAGGCAGACTGTAATTTCTTCGGCCCTGTTACAAAGTCACGAATTTATCTACAATCGCTGCTTAATCTCGAGTGCTCTGTGTAGTAAAACTACACATTGACCTGCCTCCATGTGATACCCAATATGGGTTCAAATCCGAGAAAGAGCTCCTCAGTTTCAAGTCAAGCCACTTTATTTGCCTTCTCGTTCCCTGGAACTTCGGTATGTCCCAGAACTAAAACAGATCTCGTTTCTTTGTGCTTAGTCATCTCTTCCAAATATTTCCACACTCCTGAACTAAAACTGACCTTGTTCCAGGAAAGCAGATTGTTTTCAGAGCTATGGGAACATATTATTTGTTCCATATTTTTTCTCTAGCACTTCTGTCTTCCAGGTATAAAGCTGCCCCCGAAGACGGTAAGTCGGCTACACAAGAACCATCTTTGGCCACAAAGTACATACATCTTACATCTTGGCTTTCCTGACTTCAAATTAAAAATCAGGGCTTGATTTTTAATACATCATTACCCCTAGGTATCTAGATTCCCAGAGCTATACCACTGAATGTCTTCACCTCTCATGGTCACGTGTTCTGTCAAAATCTGCTTTTCAGTCGTCTTTCGACATGTTGCAACTTTTTTTCAAGGGGTCACCTCTTCCATCAACGCCATAATGTACAACGTACAAAGTACCTGCCAATTCAAAATATTGTGAAATGAACCGTTTCATTAATTTTGAAAGTAAGTGATGTATTACATCATACACAATATGCAGTAACTTTTGTTGTCATACCGCTTGCCTTTTTTCACATACCATTCCTTCTTACCTTACAACTGTGTATAAAAATAAAAAGCAACAGTACTACAAATAAAAGAAAAATTAGGAAAATGGTTGATTCTATTGTTTGCTCACAAAATTTTAGTGTCTGCTACTGATTGAATACTTTATATTATTATTATAAATCATGGACCTTTTTTGTTTTAGTAATTAGCTAATTCAGAATTACTACTTAGTCTTGTGTGAGTAATGATTCTGTGTAAAAACAAAATCGTTAATCATTTCCCAGTTTACATGTTGAAGTTAAAACGAAAGCAGTTTTATATGAGAATAATTACTATGATAAAATCACGTTGGTTTACGTTTTCTTTTAATTATGTGCACGAAGTAGGTCTAAACAAAAAAATATTTATGTATTTTAAATCACCAACTAATTGTACCCTTTGAATTTCAGAACGTAATTGAACAACAAGACCTAAAAGAAACTCGATAATTAATTTCAACAAAGAGAGTGCAAAGAGCTTAAATAATTTTAATATAAAATCATATTTTAAAGTAAATTGACCTCTCAAAAACACATACATTTTAATTGACTTATTAGAAGAGAGTATTTTGTGTTGTAATCTTTTAAACCTTAGAAAACCGTAATTAATTTAAGCTGAAAATTTTCCGTAAACTAAATAAAGTGTGAGTTATGTTGGTAAAAAGACAAGATCATTCAGAACACACCAGAACAGTCCCTCATTCCTACTTGTGGCCTCCAACCCACAGGTGTGTTTAGATAGGGTGTCTACTAATTTTGTGTAAATCTGTTTAAAATTTATTATCTAAAAGTTTTATTTATACACGAATTTAATAAAAACATTTTAGCTGCATACACAACTTGCTTTTAGAGGAAATAACGGACTTGATAGTTAAAATTTGTTGTTTATTTTTTGAGTATTAAATTATGATAATTTAGCATCTCTGAAAGGGGATAGTTCCTCCTGATCATACCCCACATAAAATACAACCAATAAAGTACGCTGAATGCAATAAAATATTAATAAATATTAATATATGTTAATAAATCTTGTTTGATTTGATTTGCCTGGAGTCCCGGGTTCGATCTCCGGTCGAGGAGCTAGGATTTTTTCAAAACCCGAAATGAATCCTAGCATCTCGACCATTGTCTTGTAATGTGTAGCCCTCTTCCATACAAAGTAACTTGAGATACCTTCAGGGATACAGGGGATGTATTGCCTGTGTTGTATAATTTTAAGAAATTTAATTGGTTTCTTCCAAAAATTAAACAAAAAATCCTGTCTCAAGACCTGAGACTTCCTAGCTTTGTAGCCATCACATCTTCTTTTCAAGAATGCTATTAAATTAGTATATTTCCTAATATCTATATTTTTTTCTTATATAAATCATAATTTTTAGTATTGAATGGTTACACCATAGTGTAGAGGATTTTTTAGATTGCTGATGTTTCTTTGAAAAATGCTAGCAATACTTTTGCATTTTTGTTATTTATTTTATTCTCACCACATCATTGCTCTGTGGGTAAAAATTGAAACTTCCTGATCAAAATTCAGAATTTAATTGTATTTGCCTTTAACACACACGATATAAGTAAAAAACCGCTGCCAATTATTACTTGGGGATCAGAACTTCCTCACCGTAGTAAAACTCGACGTGTGGTGGAGTTTATAATAAAAGTAATTTTTCACGTTTCAAAACAGTCCCATTAATTGACGTTTCAAAAGAATCACATTTTGACGTTTCAAAAAAGTTACATTGGTGGAATGTCACTAATATTTTTCTTAGACATTGGGACCGATTTTGCTCATCAACGATCTCAATCTCTTCCTTGACCTCTAACATGTGTGTACCAATTCTGAAATCTTTATCTCAAAAACTGTAGCTCCTATCATGAACCACACAGACAGACACACACACAGATACACAGACAGAAAATTTTTTTTTGTCTGAAATTTTGTGTATCGTCGAGATTCGTCCAGAAATGCAATCAAAAAATTTTAAATTTTTTTCACGAATACTTCCTCACTTTGAGGGGTGAGGAAGTAATACATAGAAATAAGAAAGTTTTGACCAAAATAATTAAAAACAATCGAAAATAGTCAATAATCACTATAGACAGAACTCTGGGTCTCACAGATAGCTTCTTCGGAAGTTACACATTCATCTAATAGGTCACTGTTGTCCAATAATTGATAAAAAGGAAGCCCTAGCTTCTCTTAATGGTTGGTAATTTTTGAGGTCGCCGGCGTAAGTAAGTAACATTAGAATCCGATGAGATCAGGAGTAGATAAAGCACGTCATCGTTAGTCGTTTGTCTAGATATTTTTCTCTTAATACATCTGCGACAATTCTTGGCAGGTGAAATTGTGGAACTCTTAAATGTACTGCCAAATATATTAGACAAAATGCCATTTTTAATCCTTCAGATATATGATATAATATAAACTTGAATGACTAAAAAAGATATAGGGAAATGCTGGTAATAGTTTCAGGACTTATTATCTAGGTAAGTAGTAATCTCAAATAAAAAATAGCGTGGATGTAGGTGTAAGTAAAAACTTATATCAAATTATATTTTATCTTGAACGAACTATAAACTTTTTTGATTTATTTTGATCATTTTCAATTTTGACCAAGAGTGCATAGGTCAATAGAGATGTAAGCATTCTCATATTTCATTTTGTACAGATCCAAAATATTACAGTTTTTTTTTTCAGGGAACGTAGATAATAATTTATTTCTTGCAGACAGTAAATAACTGAATAGAAAAAAATTGGGCGCCTGATAAAAAAGGCCGACTTTTTACATTCTTATACCTAATATAAGGAAGTATAATAATCGTGATTTTTATTCGACGTCGAGATTTTAATTGGTTCATACGTTTTGAACCCTCCTGAATCCATTCTGACTATTTTCCGAATGATGTCTGTCTGCGTGTGTGCGTGCGTGCGTGTGCGAGTCTTTGTGGGGGGGTGCGTGTGTGGGTGCATGCGTACGTGCGTGCGTGCGTGCGCGTCCGTCCGTCTGTCCGCGATAATTCAAAAAATACTAATGGCAGACTTCCCAAATTTGGCAGTTAAGATTTTCAACAACATTTTAGGTGACACATTAAATTTGGTGAATGTGGTACCACCAGAAGAGACACAATTAGTGAAAGAAGAAAAAAGGTACAATTTCGGGAAAAGAAATAAAAAAAATTATTGCATTTCTGGATGAATCTTGACGAATTATTATGAAAAAACATAACTTTATGGAAAAAATCTGTCTGAATCTCTGTAGTATCGCGATAGCAGCCACAGTTTTTGAGATAAAGCTTTCAAATTTGGTACACATGTTCTAAAGGCTAAAGACAATGATAAATTCGACGATAAAAATTGGCCAGCTGATAGGGGGTCCACGGGACCCAAACATTTTTGTACTTGCTTTACAAAAAAATATATTGTTGATGAAATATTATAAATCATGGCTACTATATCAAGCCAATAAAATGTATTTTCCAATTACTTAAATAAAGCTGACGTAAACTTAAATTTTTTATACATTTGACCTCATAAAATGGGGTTAGGATATTTAATAGTTTTACATTTGAAATGTCTAATTTAGTTACAAAAATGTCAATGTCAATAAGAAGAAATTATTAAAATATATTACATGAAGTATTATTGACAGTATCGAATGACGCTGATAATTAATTATTTTAGAATTTTAACGAAACATTTCAAGGCACGTTATTAAAATTTAATTGAGGTAAGTGAACAATTAAAGAGAATGATCAGGATGATATATACTGGTATAAGAAAGTTATGTGCTGGCCATATCAGATATTTTTAATTACTTAAATGCCGACACCAGAAAGATCGTAACGATTTTTTATCGAGCCACCAGATTTTATTTAAAATTACTTCACGTCAATTTGGCTTCTTGTGTCATTCCTATTGATAACACTCTGATAGAAAATCATTGACGTATTAAAACCCAAAAGCATGTTTCATTAAAATGGATTTTTTTTGGTACGAGTCACTGGGTAAAACCAAAGCTATAAGGGGAAAATGAAAAGTTACGATTCCTTCGACTGCAATAAATAATACATACATGTTCCAGAATTGGAAAATGTATATATTATTTATTTATTTATTTTTGTGTATTCTATCTAGCACATATTATATATTTGACTTCCATAGTAATATGCAATACCGCTGCTTTATATTTTCATATTTTTGCCACATATCATTTACCATAAAGTAGAATATGCAAAATATTTCAAATGCATAATGAAACACAGACACGGTGGGTGTGGTATGTCTGCCTTTCCTCATTTTTCATTATAACGGTTATATGTATCGTATAGTGTTACAGAATAAAACGATACCTTCGTGATTGATAAGAAGATTTCAATTTGCACTCCAGCTTTGTCCTGTTTTATCTTTTAACACGGAAAAATGAAAAATAGCAAGTGTTGATTTTATTTCTTTACTATCGTATTATCGAAAAAATTTTTGATTATAGCGGATGCAGTTTATATAGGCGAAGCTAAATATCGAGCAGGAAATATATTATATGAAATGATGTAAAGAATTATATAATTATAATTTTCATGAAAATTATAATTATATAATTATTATATACATAAATCGTGGGGATGCAGTTATTTGGTGGCTAAATTAAATTAAAAATCTCTGTTTTTTACCAAGCTCTCGGAATATCTTTATTCCATTCTCAAGATATCTAAAAGTGTACATTATAATATACTAAAAAAATTATTAATTATTATAATACTTGCAAACGTGATTATAAAGATAAAAATGAATACATGGCATAAAAACAGTTTTCAATAAAAAGTATAAAATATCAGAAATAAAAAGTAAAATAGTTCAATTTAGACAATTATTTCAAATAAATATACAAATAGTAACAAAACTGTTACCAAGGATGTTAAAAATTTTTTTCATAAAAATATATCAAGGCAACCATAAACAACTAGTAAAATTTTATTAAATAAATTAAAATTATGATAGTCTTTTTAAATCATTATTAAGTTTCAAAATGTAGGTATAAATTTTATTAAGATTAGTTCTTTTGTTTAAACAATTAGGTTCATTATTTATATATAACATTTCTAAAAATATTCTTTTTTTTATTTTCAGTATCCAAAATTGTGGTATCTATATAATTAAAATAATGAGCACAAGAATTAGTAATCCTCCTACAATCACTTTTGTGAGAAGTAATGCGGCCTTGAAGATTTCGAGATGTTTGTCCTATATACACTTTATCACAATCTTTACAGGGGATTTTATAAATAAAATTAGAACACTGATTTTTAAGAAGAGCTGTTTTAGTTTTAGAATAAAGTTGAGATACTGTTTTAATGTTCTTTTTTGCAATCTTAACATTATTATCTTTAAAGACATTTACTAATTTTGGAGTCAAACTATCTAAATAACGTAAAGATCTATAAATTGTAGTGTTATGATTATTATTAATATGGTGAACAGGTTCAGTAATGTAAGTATTTGAATAGTTAAATAATAGATTTTAATTATTTTAACAGGATATGAATTTTCTAATAGAATATCTTTTAATTCTTGTAAACTTTCATTTTTTTAAGAATGATGCGTAACTTTGATAACTCTATTTTTCAAAGCTATGATAAGATTAACCTTCATTTTAAGGGAATGATAAGAGAAAAAATTTATATAACGATTACTACTTATTGGTTTCCTATACCACTTAGTAATATTTCTATTATCAATAGTTCTTATTAATTTCATATCTAAGAATGGAACACTGTTATTAATTTCTTTTTCAACAGTAAATTTTTTGTTCTTATCAACACTATTAAAAATAGAAAAGGTAATTTCTATTTTGTCATAAGGAACAGAAAGGATTAAATCATCAATATAGCGTTTAAGAAACGGTATGTCAAAGTCAAATTTAGTTTTACAAGAAAATAATATTTCATCCATTACATGACTAGCTAATATTAGAGACATGCTAGAACTCATAGAAGTACCCCAAATTTGTTTGTAAACTTTATTATTAAAATTTAGATAGGTTGAATCACAAAGAAAATTTAGAATTTCAAAAAAAGTGTCAATGTCAAAATTGCAAAAGTTTTTTATGTTATCCCATTTATTTATAATGCAATTTTTAATAAGGTCATTAGGTAAATTTGTGAAAAGTGACATAACATCAAAGCTGATAATTACATAATTAGGAGGAATTTGGAATTCATTTATAAATTCACTAAAAGAAAAGGAATCTTGTACATAAAATTCATTATTTTTGTCATATGCATGACTTAAAATTGTTGTTAGAAATTTAGATAATTTACTATTAGGAGCATTAATAGAGGATATTATTGGCCTCATTGATAAAGTAGGTTTATGTATTTTAAGTAACGAGTAAAATCTTGGAGCTACAGAATTATATATGGTTAGTTTTAAGGCTATTTCTTTACTAATTATATTATTATTTTTTAAATTAGTAACTAATTTATTTGCTGTGTAAAAAAAACTGCAACGTGCATTAATCGATTAAAAATGTTCAAAATAATAATTTAATAGCCACGAATACAGAACGAATATTAGTTGTGACCATGTATGCTAATACAGTGGCAGACTTCAATCATTCTGAATAATATATTATACCAAGCGATAGATATTTCATTATTCATTTTATACTTTTGCTTTTATTTGTCTACGTATGTCCTTCTGTCAATCATGAGGCAGTATTAGCTACCGGATCAAGACTCTGATAAGGTTTCCTTTCCCTGGTGATCATTTTTGGGGATTTATTGTTTAGATGATTCACTTGCTTTGTCACTTTGGATGATTCATCCAGGATGATCATCCAAAGTGAACCATCTAAATATGCCTTTAGCCATCATTAGTGAAAACTAGCAATTACTAGTTGCACAAGTAAATATGATAGTTTAAATCTTAACTAGTAACAGTTTCTAGCAATATTTGTCTGCGAATGCTGGCAACCGCTAGGTAAATTCCGCTTTAATGAATTTTTACTGAATAGCGAAATTTACATCGGTAAATGTTAGCTTTCACTAGTGACATTTACTGGTTTATTACTTTCATCGTATCATATTATACACAAAATAAAAACAAAAAACAAAACAAAAAGAGAGAACGGTTTCTTAGATTTATATTGAATATCAGTTATCTTCTGTTTTCAAAGTGTATTGACTATTGCTTCGAAAATAAAGTATATTAAAAAAGTTGTTTTCTTCAATTTTCCAAACATGGCTTCTACTTCCTGGAATTTACCTGCCATCAGATGGCAATCCTAGTTATAAGGTAACTCCATCTGCCAGCAGTCAATCGCAATAGAAATAAATTAGAACAATGCACCGACAAAGCAAACTTTACTAATAAAGATATGATAAAATAGTAATATATAATATATGATAAAGGTATTGCAATAGAGAGGTGAGCTACTTTATTTAATAATACTTTAATTTTTTTTATTAAATAAAATGAGAAGATAACAACTTTGTACCTTTTGTGCTTTTAAATATAACTTTCAGTATTTAATAATAATAATAATAATAAAACTTTATTTAAACTGGCGGGGTGTCAGCAGTTGCTGGTATCAATCCCAACTATTTGCGAATAAATCTCTCTATTGGAATACCTTGATATTTTATTATACCTTTAAACACATTAGTAAATATAAACGTATACCAAAATATACACACATACAATTTTCAAACTCACATAATAAGTACAATAATGATTAGTTATGATCAAAGCTACGAAATTAATATAATAATTACAATCTAAACTATATGCTTAGAACATGAAAAGCAAAAAGGAGATAAACTTAATATTCGATTAAATCGAATTCAAAATTAAAATAAATAAACCCTGAGTACTTGACTCGACCAATATAATTTGATCATTACATAGCCACACAATTTTTTTTTTGTTTTAGTGGTCGCTGAATCCGAATCCGAGGTCTATTTAACCCTATCACATCAAGATTTTGCCATAACCTCAAAAAAACCATAATTTCAGCTATTAAACGCATATAACCCTAACAATGAAGTTATAATCTGAGAACCCAAGCTCTTAAACCCCATAACTCCATATCCCACCTAAACAAAAATCTATCAACTCCAATAACCAGGTATGTCAAACACTTAACTTGATATGTATGGGTATCTGTCAGGTCTCCAAAAATGATTTAGTTCTATGCACATTCATTCATGAGTCTTTGTATACCAATGAAAAATATCAGTGATAAATCTACGTATTTTGGTACGTGGTTCTAGAAAATATTTTCTTTCAAAGAATTCAAAGCTCAGGTTCTATCAGAGCGATATATCTTGCGTGCGTCTGCATTTAGGGCACCTCCACTTGGTGACGGTGGGCAACCTACTCGAAGTGTACATGGTAACGCCAATGCCGACGGTACAATGATTTGAAAAACTAACATTAGTTGAATAAACGTAAAAATATAGACTTTTAGGGTAAAGATGTTTTTAGGACACAATGGTATGTTTCGGGTGCTTGAGACAAAACAAAAATTGTGCGAGAAAAGATGCAATGACCAGAGTTATGTGATTATTAAAATCAAGTTAAACGTCTGACGTGCGTGGTTATTGGAGTTGATAGATTTTCGGTTAAGTGGGTTATGTGGTTATGGGGTTTAAGAGCTTGGGTTTTCAGATTACAACTTAATTCTTAGGGTTATATGCATTTAATAGCTGAAATTATGAGTTTTTTGAGGTTATGGTAAATTCCTGATGTGATGGGGTTAAATAGACCTCGGATTCGGATTTAGCGATCCCAAAAACATATAGTAAAAGTGGTCCCACCCCCAGATTAGAAAAAAAAATTTTTTTTTCTGTGGTTGTGTTATTTTTCTTCAGTGGATTGATTTTGTACTTTGTATTTTGTAAGTAATATGTAATTAAATTACTGTTTCGCATGATGCCTTTGAATGATACTTAAAATTTTTCCGCGCTCTGACATCACATTAAAGTAAATATGACTATAAAAGTTTAACAAATAAGTTATTCTTTTTTATAAGGACATAATACAGAAAATCATGTTACATTGTTATTTAATGGTTCATATATAAATAATTTGTCATTTGTGATTTTATAACATAACGAAGCAGAGAATTCTCTTGCGTGATGAAATAGTACATTAATGTAGCAAATTGGTAATTGAGGTGTATGTATAATGTATGTTCATTATTCTCCTAAAATTTACGTAAACTCTCCATTTTAATTTCACTGATATACATAATTTGTAAATTTAAATTGACAAATCACATCGAGTACTATACAGTAAAATGAAGTCACGCAATTTACTAATTCATAAAAAGTGAAAAGAAAATAATATAGGTACCTAATGATATGTATTATTTTTATACAGATTTTAATATTGTATAAAATACAAGGTATAAGTTAAATTTATAGAACTATTAGCTACAAATTTGTTAAAAACAAAAGAAAGACGATAATCACGCAAGCACTCTATTAAAGTCTTTGTTCTTCAAATTTTCCATTCGCAAACTCCACCAGAACTTTCTGTATATGTATACTTTTGTTACCACCTTTATTTTCATCCTGTCTCTTTAAGCCTTCAATATATTTTTCTCAAGGACACCAAAAGTTATTACTTGGCCTGTTATTATTCATACATTTTTATCAAGTCATCATCATTATGAATTTTTTGCTTGTCATCTAAAGTATACGTTAATAAAAATCATATCATTTACATAAAGTGCATCTAATGTTTTACGTATTGGGCCAAAAATTTAGTTTCTTCTTGCATTTCAATGAAATTAGGTAAAATTAGTCTTAAATAACGGGTCTTTCATAAATGATGGGAAACCATGTAACTAATTAGTTCCCTTTAATACCCTCGTCGAGTCGTGCCGTCATTAAAATATGGTTTAAAACTAAAAAGGGCATTTGAGACTATAGATCTCAGTATATTATTACGTAAATTAGAAAAATATGGTTTTACATGAATTGTATTAAAGTGGTTCGAAAATTATCGTATCAATCGTTCCTAGTGCACAAAAGTACGAGATAAAAAATCAATGCATGAGGTAAATAATTTTGGAGTTCCCCAAGAAAGTGTCCTGGGCCCATTTTTATTTATTTTATGTATAAATGACTTAAGAAATGTGCTCACAAAATGTAAAATTCATCTTTTTGCAGACTACACGCTCATATATTATGCCAATAGGGACTATACAGAATTGATAGTCACTGTAAATAAAGAACTTAAATTGTTCAAATTCAAACAAAATAACTTACAAGTTCATGAATTAAAATTTTAATGGATGTTTACCATATAAGCAACAGTTACTGGTACAATATATTTAGATACTTAAATAGAGAAATTAACGAGCAGCTAGTTAAGCAGATAGAACAAATGAAATATATTGACTTCGTGATTGACAGAGAATTAAAATTCGGAAGGCATATAGATTACATTTCAAACAAAAATGGTAAGAAAAATTGGATTTCTGGGACGAGTAGTTCCCTACTTTTCAATGTGAACTAAAGTTACCATGTATAACTCTCTGATATTGCCTCACTTACTGTTGTTCTGTTCCCTATGTTCCCTGTACCAATTTTGATAGGTTGCAGAAATTTAAAAACAAAGCTATGCGAGTTATTTTGGAATGTAATAAATACTTGAGTATTAATAACATGTGTAAATCTGTTAAACTGGCTTGATACT
Source organism: Rhamnusium bicolor (assembly GCA_029963845.1). Classification (NCBI taxonomy): domain Eukaryota; kingdom Metazoa; phylum Arthropoda; class Insecta; order Coleoptera; family Cerambycidae; genus Rhamnusium; species Rhamnusium bicolor. The sequence goes on from JANEYF010002135.1 coordinate 1,093,374, forward strand.
AAGAGCTGTTTCCATGTTCAAGCAATGGTATTTATTTAAAAATTGATAAACCATTCACTACTTGAATACTTAGAAGATCAGCTAATATCGGTAGTATACACTCTTACAATATAAGGTCAGCTTCAAATTTCTATATTCCACCAACTCTAAAAAATTGTACAATGAACAGCCTCTTTCATAAAGGTATTAATTAGTACATTAAGTTAAATTAAGTTATTATTAAAACTAATTGCCGGCCAAAATCAATTTACATAATGGATAACATACCTACGTAAGGAATAAGTTAACACGAAATCGTTTAGTTTTTAGGGTTTTAATTAAATTTTATTTCTATAAATTGGTGTATTGATATATTAATTTTTGTTTGTATTTTTTTATTATTATCTTTTTTAGAATGTCCGATGCCGGACAGTCCTCCTGTGGCCTCAGACGCCTCACGGAAGTCGAGCCGGCGCATTAACTACAGCCACTGCCCACATCCCGCAGGGTTAGTGACTGGTAGATACCAGAATCGTGTGCCCTAAGCAGACGGAGAGAACCCAGAATGACCCCTTCTGTATTTGGCCTGCCAGCCTTTCAACTTTAGCCCCACACAAAAAATTAATTTTATGGAGAAAGAAAATTAAACGAACAAGTTGTGTATAAAATGCGTGTGTCGCAAATTATCATTAATTAATTTTAGTTACAACGTGGCTTGTTTTGTGTTAATGACAGGCATATTTATTCATTAAAACCAACACACATTTGCAGCTGTGAAGGTTAGTACGATAATAATATGTATTCATTTAGAAAATCTACAAGTATAATTTAATTGTATTTAAGCTGTAAAAAAAATTAATAAATATGAGACATAAATGAAACAACTGAAGAACTGACCGATATTTACAGGGTCTTCTGGTTAAGGGTGCTATACCCCAATAACCTCAAAATCCAAATACGGAGTTTCAATGACATCGGATTTTCCATTCTGTGAAAAAATGTAAATAAAATATTTGATGTGGCCAGCACATAACTTTCTTATACCAGTATATATAATCCTGATGTAAAAAAATTATTCTATTTAATTTTTCACTTACCTCAATTAAATTTTGAAAACGTACCTTGAAATGTTTCATAAACATTTGTTAATAATTATTATCAGCGTCCTTCGACACTAATGTTAATAATTCATGTCATATATTTTAATAATTTCTTCTTATTGACATTGACAGTTTTGTACCTAAATTAGATATTTCAAATGTCAAACTGCTAGATTTATCCAAACCCCATTTTATGAGGTCAAATGCGTACAAAATTTCAGTTTACATCAGCTTTATTTATGCACTTGGAAAATATATTTTATACGCTTGATATAGTTGACATGATCTGTAAACCATTTTGATTATTTCATTAAAGAAATGCCCCTTATCAAGCATAATAGTTGTCATTTTCATAGCTCACTTTAATAATGTTAACTTTTCCATATTTACAGTAACTAGTTTAACTAAGATATTTGACGTTTAATAATTCAAAAACAGTATATGGTCGGGGTAACATATGGTATGTTTCTGAAATCAGAAACAAACGATCATTCTAAAAATTTAATAATATACAGGGTATCCTATTTAAAAAAATATATCATTTTTTTGTATCCTCTGAAATCTGTACGCTTCTGTACTTTTGATAGCATTTTAACAAAATTCAGTCATAACCACACAACTTTTATTTAAAACTTTTTTCTATAGGCAATAAAAACGATAATAAGAGGTGGGTAATTTATAATGAATAACCCTGTACATATCCGATGACTTCCTTGTAGTCAAAGAATCTCTAGCTTGCTACTTATGACACATTAAATATACTACTATTATACGTAATGGTTATAATAATAATAACTTAATATTTCACTGATTTATATGTAGGAAATCTTGCTACAAAAGTTCACAATATATTTTATCTACGCTCATTATATATTGACAGTAATATGACACTCATATAATACCAGACAGGGAAGACTGGAAAAACGGTCCCCCAATAACAGCGCAAAAAATCTGGTATACGGACGGCTCCAAGACAGAACAAGGAGTGGGAGCTGGGATTTACGGGATAATACGCCACAGTATTTCAGGCTGAAGTAGCCGCGATACAGTGGTGTTCAAAGGAAATAATAAGGCAAGGGACTGTCAATCAGTCGATAGCCATTTTCTCTGATAGCCAAGAGGCACTAAAAGCTATCGATTCCATGTAGGTTGACTCAAAGCTTGTGTGGGACTGTGTGAATGCCCTAAAAGACCTAGGAAGTCAAAATAAACTGACCATGGTATGGGTGCCAGGACACGAGGGACATAAAGGTAACGAAAAGGTGGATGAACTGGCCAGAGAAGGCTCATCCACAGCCTTAGTAGGACCTGAACCCTTCTGTGGCATGGCCAAGCCAGGCATAAAAACATCCATTGAGGAATGGATGAAAAATAAGTCTTTGGAATGGTGGAGGGGCTTCCCGCAACAGAGACAGGCCAAAGAGTTCATTAAAGAAAGATCGGCTAAATTTACGAAAGTTCTACTATGCCAAAATAGAAAGGCCATTAGGATAATAGTGGGTCTTTTAACAGGACACTGTCGACTCAATAGACATATGAGTCTGATGGGTCTGGTACAGGATGCAACATGCAGATTCTGCCAAGAGGAAGAGGAATCCTCAGTTCATGTGTTGTGCCACTGTGAAGGCCTCGCTAGACTTAGGTTCCAACTACTTGGGGAACAAAAACCAAGAGCTGACAGCTACACTAAGAGGCTGTGGAGTCTGATACAAAGGACAAAGCTGGATAAGGAGCTCTAAGGAAATGAATAGGAGCTCCACAATAGACCCACAGGGGGTCGCGGTGGTCAAGGCCAACCAACCCGCTCCTCCCTTATAATCTAATCTCTCATGACACTCATTTCAATGTCATAATGACGTTGTTTATAGCACTAATGCGATATATATTTATCGTATGCATTTTATAAAAAAAGTATGCTTCAATAAAACTTAATCCACACATTTTTGACTTATGAATCAGTACTAGTTACACTGCAAGTAATTAAATTAATTAGACTTTCATTAAATATTTCACTTAAATTGTAAAATAACTATTAAAATCGGTGATTATTTTATTCTCCAACCCAACAGTGATAAACTCCATAAGTTATGATGCCTGTCACTGTTGGGTTGGATTCATAACGTAACACCCCGCGTCATAGTTGGCTGGTCGATGAAGCGACCGATACCACCGGTTGCTAAGGTGATATCAACAAACAGTTATTGTTATTAACTTAGTATTATTACCAAAGACGTATTGAAAATGTTGGAATAAATTCTATAAAAATGAGTTTTTCGGACAAAGATTTGCCTGCAGAAGTCGAAGAAAGTGCATCTGAAGCAATTCTAGACCTTGTTCCACAGAAGGCTCGCGTATAGTATGCCTTAGTATTTGAGAGATATGAGAAATGGTGCCAGGAAAAAAAATTAAGGACATAACTGGTGGAAAAATTCTACTAGCAACATTTCTACAAACAGCCGACAATGAAATATATTTGGATTTAAAGGTGATCTTTTTCAATATTCTTTTTACTTCTTCAACAAAATATTTATTTCTTAAGGTCTTACTGATTTTTGGAGTGGCGAATACCTGTAGAAGAGTAGAATTGACGAACTTATTAAAAGAAGATGTTATAAATAAAGTCCGAGTTAGAGACACAGAAACAAAAATTGATTGAGCATTTTTTTATAACCCCAGAAGACATAGATGGTGTTGACACGATGGATATTGTTAAAAAGTATGCTGAAATGAGACCTCCAAATTGTACACATAATCGTTTTTTCGTTACATATAGAAATAAGAAATGTGTTAATATACCGACTGGGTTAAATACAATTGAGGCAGTACCCTATAAAATTGCCAATTTTTTGAAACTATCCAACCCTAGACAGTATACTGGGCACTGTTTCCGACGTTCCTCAACGTTAATAGTAGCGAATGCTGGAGCCGACATTTTATCGGTAAAAAGGCATGGTGGATGGATGAGTAATGCAATTGCAGAGGGGTACATTGAAACCTCCGAAGCAAATAAAAAGAAAAATGCAATTAAAATGTTAGGTGTGACTACTTCATCAGCATCACAAAACAAATTGGATGTTTGTACGACTGTTAATACAAAGGCAACGTCTTCGCAATCCGGAGTTAATCTCATAATATGTCAAAATTGTGTGATTAATATTTACAATAAGTAATGTTGATTATTTAGTATTGATTATTTATTACTTGTAGATATTGTACGTTGACAATAAATAGTATCGATTAATTAGTAGTTTTTTTATGTATAAAAAAATTAATAAGTCGAGCGTAGATACAATCTGTTTACAGAACTCACCTTCGGTTCGTTCTATAAATTTCAGACGCGTGCTATAAAATACCTCATATGGCACTTATAATATAAATAGCTATTACAATATTGTAGTTTTTAGAACAAATTTATAGTTTTACAGATGCAATAGAAAAGCTTTGTTTCAATTGGATGAAGCTTGCATACATAATGCGGCTATTCCTAACAGTATGGATAGATCGCAATAGCCCTCTAATCGAATGGCCTCCCTAATATCTGGATCTGACACCTCTCCATTTTCGTTTGTGATGAACATTGAGAGAGAACGTTTAAAAGACAAAACCAAAAACCAAAAAGAAGCTTTGTGTCATAATTCGACAGGCAAGTTATTCCGCAAAAGCTAAGAAATTTTCTCGCTTATTGCTGTACTATTTGCCCCACATGTGTTGGTACTTTTTAAAACACCTTGTATATTAATGAATGAAGTTAACGATATTACTAATTTCTTAAGAAATGTTTGGAATAGTAATTAAAAATGTATGTTTCGTGTACTATTTTTATGAAAAAACCTATATTTTTAAAATTTTAAATTATTACCAAAAATATTTTAATAAAACTACTAAATATTGTGTATCTTATGGAATTCCTTGGACCTGATAAATTGATCTTAGTATGCCTAAGAAGGTTCAAGAAATGATAGCAAACAGAGATGGAATAATTTTTTTTTATATTTTAACATTTTCTGAACGCAATTATTTTTTTTATAAATATATAAATATAAAATATATCCACGCATTGTCGATGTTGCGATTGTTTTAAACAGCATATTAAAACTTAAAAAAAATCATATCTTCCTTTCAAAAAATAACCGTTAAAATTTTGGATTAGGTTTTTACAATGTATCACGTATTTAACTATTAACCTTCTGCAAACTTCATGCATTTATTAAAAAAGTAGTTAAAAGAGTTTTAACAAAACTGAAAATCTCTAGAAATTTGCTTCGTGTTGAAAATACGGTCGATATATTGTGGTTAATTGGATGTCAGAGGGTTGAATGGATTGATTGAAGTTTATGAAGCGACAAACTGATATAAAGTAAGGTCAACTGTGCTAGGTTAAAGTCAACAATTTGACATTCGATACGAACTAATACAAACTAAATTAACATTGCTGATTTTGTTGACTACAGCCTTCTCGTCAAAGGTAGTTTTGTAACTGTATCTGGTAATCCGGTTAACATACAAGAGTATACTTATAGTTTCATTAACTAGTGGTATTAAAATTGCATTAGATTGCCGATTTTATTTATCATGCTACTATTTAAATAATGGGTGGTTATTTATGAGGTCACAATCAAGAGGAGCAGGATGCTTTAATATAAAATGATGGTCCCTATTTTCCCTTCTATTGATTTTAAATAAAACCCAGGTGAAACAGCTCTATTGATATTCAGGAGGGTGAAATTTAAAATTGAAAATGTCAGCAAATTGGAGATAAGTTGGGTGAGAAAAATACCAAAATGTCATTTTTAATTATTTATATATAGCCATTCCCAAAAAGTAGCTAAAAATAGATTATATTGCACTGTATTTAAGTTTCATAAATTTACTACAATATTAAATAGATATTAAATAAACATTAATGTTAATAAATCTTGATATCGTACTGTTACCTGTATCATATTTATTTGTATTGGCCCTTGGATGTTAGTCTGTTCATCTGTATCTATTCAAAAATAACGTAAGAAATAAAATAATCTTTGTATCTCATTAAATGAATTCTAAGGCTAGTGCTACATGATGCCAAGCCAAATCGGCGAAGATAAACTTTACACCACTGAAGGACCAGCTAAAAATGCTCAACAGCTCTCACATTCCACAAATCGAAGTTGTCAAATCTGAATCGCTGACACGCCTGGTAAAAACATATATCTATGTACCAAGTGAGAGCAGATTGGACTGAAATATTCAAAACTATTGGTTAAATTGAAGAAATATGTGTATAACAATTAATTGTTTTGTAGCATGTGTTACTCTATGTATTTCAACTATAGGAACAGCCAATAAGTTAAGTACAGGTACCACAAAGATTCGAATTTAAGAATTATCATCTGTGGTTTATCCTCAATGAGATAATCTATCGTGGTCTTGAGATGTGTTAAGACTGCCCTTTTTATAGGTGAAACAATTCCATTTGCGGAGGAGGTGAAATATCTAGGAACTACTCTAGATAAATCACTTAATTGGAACTCCTATCTCGAAAAGGTAATCCAAAAAGTAAAACTTTTCTTATGGACATGTCGTCGTATTTGTGGTAAATCCTGTCCCCAATAAATTTACTGGAGCTGTCACGATCATCGGACCAATGATAACATACAGATCCATCGTTTGGTGGCCAAGAGAATCACAACGAACGGCCAAAGCCAAACTCTTTGGATTGCAGAGATTAGCATGCTTGACCGTAACGGGGGCAATTAGCACCACACCGTCAGCTGCAATGGAAATCCTCCTGAACTTACCCCCTCTTCATATATGTTTGAAGAGAGAGGCAAGGTGGGCAATGTATAGACTGCAACAAGAGGTCTTTAGTATGCCGCAGACTAGTATCATGGAACTGAACAGGTTGCTGGATGATATAGTGTCACAGCATCCTGGGAATGCACTTGGCTACTATGCTTACCCTGACTAACTACAATCTGACCTTTAACATCCTTTTTCCGGAAAAAGATGAGTGAGATTGGAATAAAAGCGACCTACTGAGAGGGCAGAGTTGTTTATACCCAGCCACTCTGGTATGGAAGGTAGCGAAATAGCCGACTCCTTGGCCAGAGATGGAGTGGGATCACGAATCATCGGACCCGAACCTATAGTTGGCATATCTTCAATTACTGCTAAGATGGCTATCTCAATCTGGGCTGAAAGGAAAACTCTCTAATATTGGCGAGAGTTATCAGGATTAGTTCATTCGAAGGAGTTTATAAAATACTCTTTGAAATCAAGAGCTAAAAAACTTTTAAAGTTGAACGGGGTAAACCTGAAAAACCTAACAGACCTATATACTGGGCGCTGCTGATTAAACTATCAACTGCATAAACTCGGCCTAGCGAAAAACGCCGAGTGCCACCTATGCCTGGAGGATGATGAGAAGGGAGACCACGTCTTATGCACCTATCCTGCTGTGGAGAGGATCCGATTCTCAATATTTGGTAAAGGGTAACTGCTGCCAGAGGATTTGAACATACTCTCATCCAATAAAGTTATCAGTTTCATTAAGATATTGAACTTATTGGGTGAAATATAATTAGGATTAAACGACAATACGCCTGCTCATGGTCGCAGTAGATGGTCCACAAGGACCCACTCACAAAAACCTAACTTAACCGAAATTCTTTTACATCTTGCTCCTCAATTCTTACTGTCCTAAAAGTTACAAATATAGATTCCATATAATGTTATGCAATATTGGAACTTACCTCGAAACGACTTAACTAGTTCAAGCAACGCCCAAGATTGAGATATCAAAATCGTCCATGGTTAGTTATGTTTATAAAAATCACCACTTATAGCACTCACATTATAAAGTGTAACAAAATCACAGGGTTGGGGGTTAGGGTTTCTGGACTGGACGGCATTTTGGAATGAAATGAAATGTTACTTACGTAATTGCATAACGAAAAAGCAACGACCTGATGGTAAACAAAGATGGTGACTTAATGCATGCGTACGTACATCTCTAAATTAAAACTATTACCACAATTTGTAGCAGATTTTGCTACCCATTATTTCGCAATGTCACACAATTTGGAGAGGAACTTTCCGTTAATATTTTTATTAAAGTTCTTACAAAATTTAGATACTTTGTACAATGTTTGTAAGAGTTCAATAAAGACCGCGTTGTAATTTTCTGTACATTATAGTTGATTTCTTAGTTTTGCGCATGCTTTTACCATGCTAAAAGAACAGTATTTGTTGTTTATAACAACAATAATTTTATTGTAAATATTTATAGTAATTTCGTATGTATTATATGACAATAAATTACAAACTTGAAAACAGTTACAATTCTCATCAAACAATGTTGTCGTACAATAATGAACGCATTTTCTTTCCGTGTATGAGAGCATTCTCTCTATGGTTTTGAATAAGACCTAAAGTTTGTGTGGATGTGGAATCATATGGACTAATTTGTATTTATCACCACTATTATGTAATATATTGTTTTTTGATAAAAACTGATAGAAAGTTCTTTTTATTTCAATTAAGCAACATATTACATAATCCAATATAAAAGAAGTTATTTATTTCAATTTCAATCAAAAAGGGACATGTCCACTGATAATAACTTATTCTGATCTAAAGAAATTAAAATAGTAATGACTTTTTTTCACCTCAGGGGCCCGGGTTTAAATTCCGGTCGAGGTGCTGGGATTTTTGGAAAGTAGAGCATTAATCTCAGCATACTTGGATATGGTTAGTGTCCATTGTCTTCAAATGCATATCCCAACCCCCACTTCTGTACAAGGGTTGTATTAACTGTGGTGATTAATTATTAAAAACTAATGGTTCACAAGTTTATCGATATGTTCATTTCCTGACGAGCAAATATATGATATAGAACGATTAAATGACTGCTTGATAATAATAGGAAATTATTTGCCTCTGCCTGATATGAAACCTCTGAGCTCTCTGTTTACCGCTTGACAACTATTATGTCCTTAGTGTGCAATTATGTATATACCCATTAATTTAAGTGATATGCACATTCAGGGTAACCTGTTTGATCGTTTGATAATGTTATTTAATTAATATTGATTAATATGGTTAATAATTTGGTATTAATATTACTAACAAATAATTATCATTCAGTATTCAATATTCTTTATTCATCACAAAGTTAATAAAATAGACTACATCAATTACAGTACTAGTCAGCTTAATACTTATCGGGGATACATTCAGAATATTCAAAAAATTAAAATCAAAAATTAAAGACATTACAATAATAATTAAATTTAAGTTACAAATTAATATATCTGATGTGTGCAGCACATAACTTTCTTATTCCAGTATATATCATCCTGATCTAAATAAATCATTCTGTTTAATTTTTCACTTACCTCAATTAAATTTTAAAAACTTACCTTGAAATGTTTCATAAAAATTTTTTAATAATTAATTATCAGCGTCCTACTATCAATAATAATTCATGTAATATATTTTAATAATTTCTTTTTATTGACATTGACATTTTTGTAACTAAATTAGATATTTCAAATGTCAAACTGCCAGATTTATCCTAACCCCATTTTATGAGGTCAAATGCGTACAAAATTTCAGTTTACATCAGCTTTATTTAAGTACTTGGAAAATATATTTTATTCGCTTGATATAGTAGACAGGATTTATAATCTTTCATCATGAATATATTTTTTGTAAAGTCAAATACAAAAAAAGTTTGGGTTCAGCTGGCCAATTTTGCTCATCACCGCATTTTTCTTTGTCTTTGGCCTTTAGAATAGGTTTACCAAATTTTAAAACTTTATCTCAAAAACTATGGTTGCTATTGCGATACTACAGACATACAGACAGATTTATTTTCCATAAAGTTATGTTTTTTCATTATAATTCGTCGAGATTCGTCCAGAAATGCAATACAAAATTTTTTTCCCGAAATTGTATCTTTTTTCTTCTTTCGTTCACTATGTCTCTTCTGGTGGTACCACATTCACCAGATTTAATGTGTCACCTAAAATATTGTTGACAATCTTAACTGCCAAATTTGGGAAGTCTCCCAACACATACACACACATATCCACACAGACATACACACGCACCGACAGACAACAATCAGGAGGGTTCAAAACGTATAAATCAGTCAAAATCTCGAGGTCAAAAAAAATCACGATTACTATACTTCATTATATTATTAGGTATAAAAAAGTAAAATTCAATTAAATACATAAATAAGCAAACATCGATTTAAAATTTTTTAAAGAATTTATTCACAGAATAAAATGATCCATTTATTATAAAGTAATGTATGTAAATTTGGAAATTGTAACTCATCTCCTAACTTAAGCACAGACTAAAACAAATTAAATAACCGCGAAGGTTTCTTTCTATTACTGATCTTTTAATTCGTTAGCGTTAGTGCGACACTAAAGAGCCAAACAGCTCTTTTGACGTATGTATTAAACGAATCAGATACACAGAAAAAAACATGTCCATTGAGACATCCTGCAAGTGACAGTTTGATAGGTATATATATAGCAGAAAACAAACAAACGTGTTTTGATAGGACAGCACAGAACGATTAATCTTGAAGAAGTCTGTATAAGATCATAATATAACACAAATAAATTTACTAGTTGCTTAGTGGAAACTAGAAATTGTGCAACTGCTGAAATAGCGTGTACTGTGCTCCTGAATTCACTTACGTTAAGGTAACCTACATTTAGGAGAAGGCAACGCTGTGCTTCGCAGTAATTACAATTAGCAATTTCAGCAATACATGTTTCTGTTTATATTGGTTGTGATACAGGGTTCCCCATATTAAAATGCCCATTTTATTATTCGAATAAAATCCTAAGTCGAATAAAAAAATCTTTAATTCCACTAATGTACAGCTAATTTTGTGTTATCTAATACTGACAAACATTTGTTTAATTTTTAAAAATCATATCTTCTAAATACCTTCCATCAACAACTTGAATACAACTTTCAATTCTGAATGCAAAATTGTGCTTCATCCGACGAGGCAAATCTCCATCTATTCCTGTAATTTCTTCTCGAATGCGGTCTTTTAGCTCCTCAATTGTTACAGAACGACTTGCAAAGACCTTTTCCTTCAGACACCTCCACAGGAAAAATCGGGTGTCGTTAGGTCGGGTGATCTAGGGGACCAAGGCAAACATCCAAATCGAGAAATTATACGGCCGTTAAAATATTCTCGCAAAGCCCTTGATATTTCTGGATGTGTGATATGTTGCTTCATCTTGTTGGAATACCTGAGCTGAGCACCATTAGTAATCTTCATCTAATCAGTTCTGGGATGAGAAACGTTTGTAACAGGTTTATGTAGCGCTCGGAATTGACTGTTACAGAACGGTTATTTTCATCCTCAAAAAAATAAGGACCAATGATACCAAATGATCCTACACGACACCAAACAATGACTTTTGGACTATGGAGATTTTTTGTAAACATTTCGTGAGGATTTTCAGCTCCCCAATATCCATAATTCCGTTTGTTAGCAGCGCCATCCAAATGAAAATTTTCTTCGTCGTTTCATTAACAAATTGTGTGTTGCTTCTCGATGCCGATTTAAAAATTCTCGACAAAATTTTAACCTCGCTTCCTTATCTCGATTGCTAAGATGTTGTGCCATTTGGTATTTGTGAGGATGAAATTTTAAATCATTATGAAGAACTCTGTGAAGACTTCCCATGGATACTCCTAGACCAATTAGCAGACCTGTTAGGACCTCTTATGAAAGCAGATACCACTCGTTCAATATTTGCAAGCGTACGAACCGTTCTTTCACATCCAGGTATTTTAATTCTCTACACAGAACCATTTTCACGTCAGTGACGAAACCATGCCATAACTATTTTGCGCGTTGACGTATACCCTTATTGTTATTACCAAACTGCTGTCGAAATGTACACCGAACTTCAGCTCCAGAACCAGTTGTAATGCAGATTTTCACAGAAAACACACGTTGTTGCACTGAATAATCCATAATATTGCAAAATTTTACAAATTTATCAAAAATTCTAAAACTCTGTAGGAGAAATTATTGTTTGTGAGACTGACACGGAGTTATGACAGTGGCAATTAATTCACTGCTTTGAGACAGATGCCAACTCGATAAAATGTACTCCCAAAGACTACCGACCTTGACCTACTAAAGAAAAAATAATCACATACTTCGTTTAGATTTATTAGGATTTTAGAATGGACAGAAGTCAACTTAAATAACAATAGACGGAATAAAAAATATATATTCAAGCTCTCTGGACAAGTGACTAACTTAAACTAAAACTTTGTATATTTTACTTATATATCTTATTCAGCATTGGTACATTTCTTTTACTAAGAACTTATATGTTTAATAAACACTGTTTTATAAACATTGAAATCTAACACACACCAATTCTGGTCAGTTCATCATAACTAATTTGACCTTGTTCCTTTTTGCTACTTCCAATAAGATTTAAATCAAATATCAAAATGGATAGTCTAATATGGGGAACCCTGTATAATAAATAACCGATGCTACACTATAGCGAATTCATTCAAATGTAATTAAAATTAATTAATAATTAATGAAAACAAATTAAAATCTGTGACAATATTATATACATTGACCAGTACAGGGAGTGGGACAGCAAGAAAAATTGGTATATTTTTTCTTGGTGTAAACGAAACGTGTAAAATTGTTTTTTGGGGTTTCTCGGTTACAAACATAGTTATTTTAGAAAAATACCTTGAAATTTTAGGATAAAAATATGTCCGACGGGAATTTGGGTACATGATATAAACAAAGAATAGGCGATTACAAAATTAAATTTCTTTATTTAACAACGTTTATTACCTCTCCTAGCTCTTATTACACTTTCAAGTCTACGTTGGATTCCTTCAATTATGTGTTGGATTGCCTCTTAAGGAATGTTATCCCATTTTCCCTGTAGTGCATCCCTTAACTGCTATAGTATGAACAACTGCCCACGACGTTGCCTAATCCGTCTTCCCAGTATATCTCACACGTGCTCTAAGGGATTTAAGTCAGGACTACAAGCTAACCAGTCTAGGGCTTCAATAACGACGTCATGGAGGTAGTTCTGCTGACAGGCATTATCGTGCATTAAAAGAAGTTGCTCAACAATGAATTCCTCAAAAACCACCACATGCTCTTCTAAAATGTCATTAATGTACCTTCTAGCTGTTAAAGGACCTCCATCTAGGAACATGAAGTTTTGTAAAAGCCGCGTAAGTTATGCGAGCCCACACCATCGAAGATCCACCACCGAAGCTCACTAACTCACTAAAGTTGCATTGCGCGTATTTTTCTCCACACCGTCTCCTCACCCTCTCTCATCTAACTGGAGACCTCAGGGCAAATCGGGACTCATCGAAGAAAAGAACATTGCTCCACTGCCCGATATTCCAATTGAGTGTCCGCCTCTGAAATTGAGCCTGGCCACACGATGATTCCGGAAAGGTTCGGGGCCTGTTGCTGATCTCCTAGCAGATAAATTTGCTTCAACTAGCCTTCTCCAAACAGTTGTATCGCTGACGTTGACCTGGCGCACTTCTTGCAATTTATTCCTTATATGAACGGCAGCCATACGTCGATCTCGTAGGATTGAAATCATGATGAATCGATCACCGCGAGGATTTGTGCTTCGACTTCTTCCAGATCCCACCTTCTGCGGTATTCGCCAGTTTCTTGAAAGTGAACAGCTGCCCTGTGGACACTGTCTCGAGAGAAATCCAATTTTTCAGCGACTTTGCGAATGCTAAAACCAGTATTAATTAAAGTAACTGCTTTTGCGCAATCTTCGGAAGATAAGAGCATTTTCGAAAACTACCAGCACTTAAAGCAATAGGCAGAATGTAAGTCAATACTGAAGAATGATTTTTTATAGTGATTAGAAATGTTAAAATTCGTCAGTTTTAAAAGTATAAGAAAAAGAAAAAAATTGAGAAGAAGAAATGAACAAAAAAGCAGCAAGAATGCAAAACAAATAATTCTACATGCCTGCTGTCCTACTTATTGTGCTGGTCAATGTAGTTCTTGTGAGATAATAATAATACTTATTATTTTATTTTAATAAAGGGGTTGTTTAATTCCACATCACTTTAACCCAGTTTCGCCAGGAATAAGGATAATTGTTCCTTTTTCTTTCACTAGAGCACCTACTTGTGTTCACGGATAATTTACCATTACTATATTCATTGTTCTTGACAGTTACTACAATTTTGTTAATCATAAACTAGCTTGTATCTCGTTGGGTCTTTTCCTATATTTTAGCAAACTTAAATTTGATTATATGGCCAGTAGAATGGTCTTCAATCTGCGGCACAACATCAGTCAAGTTTTTTGAATATGTGAACAAATCACCACATGGTAATCTATTAACATGATTTGTAGCATTAGTTTATGCTTGACGAATATGTATTATAATTTCTTCCTAGGCAAATGAGCCAACGTGTGCAGCTCAATACAATTAGATTTAGGAAGAAATGATACTAAATCGTAATTCTTTCTTCTTTTATTCAGATTTCGTTGTGGCATATGAACATCACGTTTATCTCTTATGATGGCAATCATCATATTAAATAATGCTTTCATTTTGTATATTAATTGGAAATAAATGAATTATCCAATTGTATGATATCAGTAATGACAATTTTTTAAAAGATTAAACTAGAGAAGTTCGCATGTCTAACACAACAAAACTGTCGAATAATTTATCCATGATGAACAGTAACCAGAAATTTGATAACAGGACATATTACTGTGATTCGCTTCCATTATGAATGCCCAGTTAAATATAATTAAATAAGGTTGACGAAAGGTTTGGAGAAGCCATAATACTTTGGACACAGGTACAGAATGGATAATAATGTCAAAGGCTTTAGGATAATCTAATAATATAAGAGCTGACACTTTGCCATCATCCCAGGATTTAACCGGCTTGCTTGGGAGAGTAGCATCAGTTGCATATAATTTATGGAAATATTTTCCATGTAGGTAAAACTTATTTGAATCTCGAACAGACGATTAATTTATTGATGCAAAATTGTCTTATCTTTTCCACAGAGTTATCAGAATAATATCAACACTTACATTAGACGTGGCACATTAAACATATATGTAATTTATTATGATTTCTCTATAAAATGCAACAATTTTTAATAATATTTTTATCCAACAAAATATTCCAAACTCATAAATAAATATCATATCGACCTTAAATACCGTATATCACGTACCTAATCCAATTTAAAAGAAACTCAACCAGGTTTGAAATGTTTTCTTTTTATTTGAATTGGTATTTCAGGAACAAATAATACAAACAATTTATAAATGTTTCCATTTGTTTAACTTGATAAAATAAGGTACGTATGCATGGAAATAAATCGCGCGTGATATATTTATATATGAAATAAGGTTTAATGTAATCTGATCTGAGAATATATACAGGCTGTCCATTTTATGAGGCCCACAACAGATATGTCGCTTAAAGTATTTATTGTGGAAGACAAATGTTTCAACAACATTTATTCCATTTTTAGTTTGTTATTTGTCAATAAATTCGAAACGTATTAAGTTGCGAAAATTAAATTTGGACCATGATTAATTTCATAATGTTACATATTTTCTTAAATTTTTATCTACATGTCATGATTTGTTGAGGTATTTACAAAGGGGGTGCGGGTGAATTTTCGCCATAACTTTTTGTCTTATTTTTTTACACATTTATAGCGGAAAGAAACGCTAGTGATAAAAACTGCATAAAGAAGGTCTTCTTATTAAATGTGATATAATTTATCGTTTTGAAGTTATTTGTACTTAAATATTGCAATGGAGGATGGATATATTCTACAAAAATAATTCAGCACATTTATTTATAAACTGATTTAAGGCAAATGTTTATATACAAACAACTTATTTTTATAGTTCTATTACCCTCTTGAATATGGGCACATAATTATGAGACACCTTATATATAAATTGTTTGGAATCCTAAATTCATATTGACCAAATACATTTTTAATAAGCGCAGTTTTTCTAAATTATTGAGAATAAATGCTTTAAGAAAAAATACGAGCATATTTTACAGTCTTAAATTTATTAATAGAAATTTTAAAACTGGCAAACAAAATACAAAATTAATAATTTGGAGACAACAACAAAGTGCTTTTTATACCTAGTTATTTTATTTTGTAACCTAAGAAGTGTTTAGCAATCATTATTCACTTAATAATAAAAAAGTATTTCATCTATAGTTTATTTTGTTTCGTTTATCTAGAGAATCTGCGGATTTTTTATTTTATACATGCAGTGTCAAAAATAGAACATATGTACCTAGCTACACAAACAGCAGAGGAAACTATAGAAGGTTTATTAATGAAGCATGTGTATGATGAAAATCATAAACAACTTTAATGGACATGATATAATAGTTAAGTCTTTGTTACATTACACCATATCCCTCATCAACGCCAGTCAATTTCTTAAAACAAGTCGGCTTAATGATTACAAACATTTCTTAATGAAATTTTTTTCTAAAAAAGAAAAATACGGTAGTTTTTTCTTAACCCTGTTTCACAATTGCTGCGTTTGTTTTTTTGAATTCGACTTTTTTTTACTTTCTTATACCTAATAACTATAAGGAAGTATAGTAATCGTGATTTTTTTCGACCTTGAGATTTTGATTGATATATACGTTTTGAATCCTCTTGAATCCATTCTGACTAATTTCCGAATGATGTCTGTCGGTGCGTGTGTGTGTCTGTGTAGATGTGTGTGTGTGTGTGTGTGTGTGTGTGTGTGTGTGTGTGTGTGTGTGTGCGCGTGCGTGCGTGAGTGCGTGTACGTGTGCATGTGCGCGTGTGCGTGCGCGCGCGTGTGTGTGTGAGGGGGTCCACAAGACCCAAACCTTTTTGTATTGGACTTTACAAAAAAAATGTATTCTTTATAAAAGATTATAAATCATATCTACTATATCAAGCGAATAAAATATATTTTCCAAGTACTTAAATAAAGCTGATGTAAACTGAAATATTTTACACATTTGACGTCATAAAATGGGGTTAAGATAAATTTAACAGTTTGACATTTGAAAGGTCTAATTTAGATACAAAAATGTCAATGTCAATAACAAAAAATTTTTAAAATATTTGACATGAATTATTATTGACAGTATCGAATGAAGCTGATAATTAATTATTTAAAAATTTTAATGAAACATTTCAAGGTAAGCTATTAAAATTTAATTGAGGTAAGTGAAGAATTAAATAGAATATTTTTTTAGATCAGGATGATATATACTGGTATAAGAAAGTTATGTGCTGGCCACTTCAGATGTTTTTTGAACAAATTCTTCATTAATAATTATTATTACTACAGACATCATTTTCCTAATTAAGTTTTTGTCTAAAAATAAAAATGCAGGTAGACACCAAATATGTGTTGATTTAACTGATTTACTAACAAGTTGCCAACGTGGATTCCATAAGAGATATTCTACGCAAACAACACCGACACAGGTTACTCAATATATTAATGAGCGGCTGAATAAGGGTGAAACTGTTGTATCAGTCTTATTTGACCTAGCCAGGGTCCTTTATGCCTTAAATCCGAAATCCCTAGCCTTTAACTTATACCGCATGGATATTACAGGCAATGTGAAGGACCTGTTAACTCCCTGTATTACGAAGAGGAATTCTGTAGTAAAACTAGGAACAGAGCGATCTTGTTCCAGAATGTGGAGTTGGCAACCCTCTGGGAAACGTTCACTCTTGCTGTAAACGATTTACCACATTATAATAAATGTAGTGGGTTGTTTATGTACGCAGAATAGATTATGAGCCCATACCTGTGACTGAGGGACGCCTTGGAAAATTTAAGATTCAATTATATCAAATTCTGTTTCAATAACATTCAACAATAAAACCACCTTAAAACAAATGCTCAAATGCATTTACTCTGTGATAAATTTAGTCAAAATACCTACTTATGTTCATGACAGTCCGCAAGATTGATTTACCAGTCTAATTTTATATATAGGGTGTCACAACTAAAACAGTGTACTCTGAATAAATTGGTATACTACCGAAATCAAGAAAATCTGCGAGAGACATCAACAATATTTCGTAGGGGGGCATTTTACCATAAAATTCGTTTTCGCTACTTAATCCTCCTAGTCCCACCCCTTATCGAGAATTTGAAATGGTATAGAGGATCAAGTGATATAATCTTTTGAAAGATCTTTAAATTATCTATACAACCGTAAATGTTTTAATGTCTATTGATTCGTTTATGAGGAAGGTTGTTTTAAGGTGTAATTTTTGACAAATGAATGTTCATCTGTACCTTTTATCTTTTAATATACAAGTAAATGGATTGTGACATTTTGTTGCAAAAATTCTTAGCTTATAAGTTAAATAAGATTTATAAGAAACAACTACTCAGCGGACAAAAGCGTCAACCTGCATTGAATTAAACCTGCAAGTCTTGTTTGGTAGCTAAGATCCTTTGTCAATTCCTCACTAGACATAGACCGGTTTCGAACTTGTTACGTTCTCGTCAGTATGCCATAAGTAATGGAAAAGACAAATAACAATAGTAATCGGGCTAGCCTAAAGCAGACTAAGCAAGACAGACATAGTGAGTGATAAGTGTATCCCTCTGGTGGTCATTGCTACTACCCGTCAGACATCACTGATGTCTTAGTGACTGACAGCGACCTGCAAAGCAGGTACCAAGAGCTTCGACATCTAACCCTGGTGGGTTAAACTATATATTGAATATTCAGTATATACTGAATATTGACTGACTGACCACCAAATGGATAATCTTATCACTCACTAAGCCAGCTTATAAGTTTTCAATAAATTAGACAAAAAATGTTGCTTGTTTTATCTGCAATAGGCTATTAGACTCTTAATATTAAATTGTCTTAAATGTTCATATCGTAGTATTAATCCACAGAAATTTTTATTTCGCTTATATGAAACCGCTTTATAAGATTAAATAGCATTCAAAATTTCAAATATATAAATTAGCGCGAAAGCACGAGCCGTCATGTCACTATCTACTATGACGTCATTCTTGTAGTAAACAAACCAGTGCAAGTAACACTCGGTATCGTTATTTTTATTTATCATATAAAATAATGAGTTTCCATCGTTATACGTGGTGACTGGTGCCGAACTGTAAGAGTACAATTGTAAAGACACTACAAAAGTTGTTTATAAAACTGCCAGGTGACATTAAGATGAGAAAGTTTGGTTACAACGTGCCAGGAGAGACCCAAAATTATTATCGAGTAAAAGTATACTGTATTTTTGTGAGGATCACTTTGATGTAAGTACTATTTTGTCTAATACTTTCAGTAGTTTTGAACTTTACAACTAATATAAAAAAGTGAAGTCTTTCACATATCTGTCATGTCTATAATTTTGAGGTTATGTTGAAGATTGTCTAATAAATAATGTTCTAATTAGCTATATTATACACACACTTTTATAAACATAAGTACCTAGTTAGCTTTAAAATTAGAAGTAAACAAATATTATATATTTTAAATATATGAAAGATATTTGCTTTTTAATGTTTCAAAAATATATTATATACTTAATGTTCGGCAGAACAGAAATCGGGATTAGTCGCAAAGAATTTAACCACCATTATTGTGTCAACTCTTGGCAGATTTATACTGTCCGCTTTTAAGAAACCGCCCTCCATCATTAATTATCATAAACTTGAAAAAACAACACGAAATCAATCCAAATATTCACAAAGCAGTCACGATAAGATAGCCGTAGGTTTTGCTTACTTCAAAAGTGACCTCATATTTAAAACCATCATCCCGGCCAGAAGGTTGCCGTGAATTTGTCGTCATTTTCTAGTCCTCATTCGTCGGTGACGTCAAGTGTCGAAAAACTGACGTCATATTAACGTCGTATTTTGATCTATTATATAACGTTAAAAAATTACGTTCTAGTGACATCATATATTTGCCACATATGGACATAATACTATTTAACTATGCATATGCATAAGTATGCATTTTCACTTTGTTAAAAATTTTGGTCTTGAATATAAAAAAAATATTGCTAATAAAGGTTATTTTATAAATTTTAAGGTTAATTTATTTATTCTTGTTATTATATTTTCATTAATTCACCGATGATCTTTCCATCTCCCATTAAATCTGTGTGAATAAGTTCCATGGAAACAATTACTGATACAATTGTATCCAGGAAATTATCTACCGAATAAATTTAATAGGAGATCGGTCCTTAATGTGCATTAAATATTTTAAAAATTGGCGCTTATTATAATGTTTCCGTTTCCAAACGATTGCGATGTGCGATGAATTTAACACGTGCGCTTCTCTTTCTAATTTCTCAACGTTGCTAAATGTCGTTCTCCGTTCCTCAAAATGAGCATGCGCCACGACTTTCTGATCGAAGCTCCCGCGTTTAACTTTACCACTGTTGTCTAATAATTTCGGTAATATTAGTTTAAGTATAGTTTATACGAGCACAATTGAAATCGTATAAAAACTAAAAGCCAGCAAAAACAGTCGGCATCTCTTTATTCTATATATTATTTTATATGTACAATAAAGAGATGCCGACTGTTTTTGCAGGCTTTCAGTTTTTATACGATTTCAATTGTACTCGTATAAACTATACAAGGTAATGCTTTTATTAATAATAAACGAACGCGAGCTGTTTTGCAATCTTGCTTCATTTTTTTAGTTTCTTTTACTTCACAATTTACCGATTTATAGCACTGTTAAACTCTTCCAGGAGAAACAATTGTTCATTTTTTTATACTTCTAAAATATATACCTATCATAAAAAATGATGTAAGGTAAAACGAGTTGTACCAAATAATATATAACCTTTGGCTTTTTTTTTTCGAATAATCTAGTAATTTTTCTGTTTTATATTTCTGTATTCATTTGTAAGTCTTTAGACATATTGTAGAAAAAGATAATTTAATATAAAAAGGTTAATTGAAGTGAGACAGGCGATAATTTTATTATAAATTGAATATTGGTGGTCTGGCAACACTGCTTCCATTTTGGTAGTTGACGAACAGTTCACGTGATGAAGTGTACGTTTTGTATACTTTAGTATCAATGTTCTTGGTCGTTCTGTGTTTCCTCTTTTTTATGCTGCAATGTTATCGTGCTAGTTTAAATAAACGGTTACGGTTTTTGAACTCGCAGAGTCGCGTAAATAAGGTGAGTTTAAGTTTGAATTTAGTTGAAACTATATATATTATCTATGGTTGAAACTGAAAAGGTCTTGGAGGATAAAAAAAATATGTCGGAGTATACTGAAAGTTTTCCGTTGCCCATCTCTACAATGTAATAAGAATACTGATTTATTTTTGTTTTATATATTTTTGTATTCTATATAATATAAAGTATTTTGCCGATTGATGGTTGTATTATTAAAGCTATTTTCCCGAACCTATAATTTACAGCAAAATGTTTTACATACAGATGCACAATTCATTCAGTGGCGACTGCTGGAATTGGAGCATATATATTAACATCAGAAGATGGAACCTAAACCAAACTGCAACGTAATTAAGACCAAATGTTAAGCTTTTGTATCTACAAAATTGCAAGTGTAGTTTGTGAAAAATAGTTGATAAAATCCTGTACCCCTCTGCATATCTTCTTGACAGTATTTTGAAATTTTTATATATGCAGAAAAATTTAAAACAAAATTTCAAAACGCTTTAAATTTAAATTTAGAAATATAGATTTTTGATAAAAATCTATATTTTTTAACGAAATTTTAAAATTTTCGATAAATTTTCCCTTTGATTATGAAAAACAATGTTTTGCAAATATTAAATAAACTGGCAAGAAGATAAGCTAAGGGTTACATGATTTATTATACTTCTTTTTCACAAACTATTTGCAGTATTGTTAATATAATACTTTTAACATTTGGTCTTAATAATCTTGCATTGGTGTTTTGTTTAGGTTCCAAGCTCTGATGTTCATATGTGACATACTCCGAATTCCAGCAACCGCCACTGGGTCAACTATTGACGTCATTTCATAATGTACAAATAACGTAAGTAAATGGCATCACATTGACGTCATTTCAGACGTATAAATGACGTAAATAAGTGGTGTCACTTTGACGTCAAAAATTGACGTCTATGGTCTGTGACAATAGTACGTCAATGATACATGTTGGCGACATAACATGACGTCACAAAACTTCGGTGTTGACCGAAAAATGACGCCAAAATGACGACAGTCTTCCAGCTGGGATAGCGGGTAATGTTTTGTCACATGTCGTTCTTAGACAAAGAAAGCAATTTTAAAATTAAAATAATAAATCAACCTCGTGTTTGCATGAATACAAACCGATAATTTCTGATTTCTTATTCGATAAATTATGGTAATCATATAATTTAATAATTTATTTTTCATGTTGTCAAACACCATACTGAATAAGGCTAACATTGTTTTGAGATAGTGATTGTTGCTCCGAGTTGTGTGATGTAATTTTTGAATTTTAGTGAAAATGGTTTACATTTGCACGAAAAATCGAAATTCTAAGACTTTATTTCAGGAATATTAACAATGTTAAAGCTGCAAATCCTTTCAGTAATAATTACCCATCTTTATATACTGAATTTGATTGACAATATTATGGAGATCGGCTCGATGCGAAACAAAAACATCAACTACAGCGGCTGATTAGAAATGAAATGGTTCAAGTACTGTTCAGCCAGCGAAAGAAGGCCCGCGCGGCAAGGGAGAATATTACCGATAAGTCGCCTGCTTTCTACGAAACCATATACTAGGAATATAATATCTCTCCCAATAAGTAGGTGCGGATGCAATCGATCACAAAAATTTGCCATGCACATTCATTTATTTCATTTACGCTTAATAGTGAATGGAATGCAAAAATCACATTCTTTTCCCGACCAGACAGTACCCAATGAGAACACATTGTTATTTAAAGGTTTATATAATATTAATTAACGTTGTGTAAACGTTTAAACAATCACATGTTCTCATTAGTATTAGGACATCTATATGGACAATAGGTAGGAAATTTGCTGAGGTTTTTGGTGTATCTCGAAATAGTGTTCATCGAGGTTTAATAGAAATTAAATTTCGTTCTTACAAAACTAATGTACATTAATTGAATGAGGATGATAATGGTTGACGACTGCAATTCTATGAGAATTTTAGCCAGATACTAAATAATTTCAGTTTATGCTACAATACCTGCTTCTCTGACGAATGCATATTTCAGTTAAATGGAAAGATCCACAGACATAATTGTAGATATTGGAGTGACACGATTTTATACGGGAAACGTATACACAATGGCTCAAAAACTGACCGTTTGGGATATTAGGAAACAATATTGTTACGTGTTTGCTATCCCCACAAACACCCACACTCGTAGATTCGTTGATTGAAAGTCCAGGTAACACTTATTCACTACTTTATTTACTAATTAACAATTAATAACAATAGATTAATTACTGTCTTAACTATAATCACACTAGAACACTTATAAGTCTCTTTCTTATTGCTTCTTTACTCGTTCACGTTCAACTTAAGATTAAATCTCGGCCCACCATGCGTCTTATTTATACATCCATTCTCCCGGTCTAGAGCACTCCAGAATATTCCCGGCCGTTCGTGTACAATTCCAGCCTAATCTAACCAGTCTGCACAGTCCAGTGGCGTAACACTGCCCCCTCCTTAAGCCTGAACGTCCCGATCAGGCAATTCATTATTCCCTGCATACTTGGCGAGTCTCTCTATGTGCACCACCTTCATCTTGGATTTTGGACTTTGCTGAATTCTATATACAACGTCGTTTAGTCTGGTGACCACAGTGTAAGGACCTTCCAAGGGCGGGTGAAGCTTCGGGGACCTGCCTTTCTTTCGTTCTGGGTTATATAGCCAAACCAAATCTCCAGCCTGGAACCCTCCTGAATTCGCCTTAAGATCATAACGAGCCTTCATACGGTCACTTGGTATGGTAATTCGCTCAAAAGGAGCCCTGGCGTTATATTGCTTATTTCTTATTTGTGGCCCCATTCTTGCCGCGCAAACTTCACATTGGCGGCACCAAGCCTCCACATCTTGACGACTGTTTATCCAGTAGAAACGTTGTCTTACTTTTGTCAGGGTTTTGTTGACGCCAAAATGTCCGCCAGACGTTTCATTATGCACTTGCTGAAGTACATCTGCTACGTGACACCTCGGGATTAACAATTTCAAAGTAACTTTCCTCCCATCTGGACTTTCCCACGCTCTCTTTAGCAGTCCATCCTCAACTATAAGGGAGTCCCATTGTGCCCATAAAGCCTTCAGCCCCACTGATTTATTAGAAATGTCCTTCGAATCAGGCCGAGTTCCTCTTTCTTTCCATTGCAGAATAGGACCAGTTTCCTTATCGTTTAACTGCGCTTCCCTTAACGACTCTTTTGTCAAATAATCCGAAACATCAATCTTAACGGTCTTCATTATTTGTACCTTTTGTTGTTCTTCCTTACGGTGGCAAGGCTTGCAGTCTTTCTGACACGGTCTTTTGGAAAGGCCATTTGCTATATTCCGCGAAGTACCAGCTCGCCAGTTTTCCTGCGGCTTCTCCATTACTGCGACCCTGTCAGGGATGCGCTGACGACAGTTACTCTGAATATGGCCCACTCTGCCACACTTATAACAGCGCATGCGTCCTCCACTCTGTCTACCACTACTTTGCTGTTGGGTTTGTCTCGGATCTTGAATGTTGAACTCATGACAGTTCCTCTTAATATGGCCCAATTTGCCACACATATAACAACGGATGTCTCCAGTTGGCCTCCCACTACTTCGTTGTTGGTCTTGTCGCTGCTGGGAGCCCGATTTTGTCAGTAGTTGGGTCAACATCTTGTGTAGATCAGATATCAGGTTTTGTGTTGTGTTGTCTGGTTTGTCTTCCTCCACACTCACAGCTCGTACTCTCTGATTTGGTTGTGTGGTATCCTCATAAGCAGCCTCAATCTCCAGTGCATGCACTAAAGCCTCACTAATAAGCTTATGCCTGGCCAACTTAAGAATTCGCCTAACTTCCTGGTCCCTTACTCCATCAATAAATGTACCAACTGCTAACTGTTGTTGAAATTCCATTGGTGCATCAGGATAGGCTAGATGGGCTAATCTTTCTACCGCAGCCTCGAACTCCTGGAGGCTTTCTCCACCTCGTTGTCTGCGTGATTTGAGCTGAGCCTGATATACTTGGGCGGGATGTTGGTCGCCATATCTTAGCTCTAACGCTGCCTCCAAAATGCTAAAGTTTTGTTGCTGTGCGGCAGGAATTGTTTGGAGCAGGTCTAACGCTTAGCCCCTTAGTGCTAATACCAATGCTGTTGCTTTTTCCTCATCGTTCCAGTTATTTGAACGAGCAGCTGCCTCAAACTGTCTCTTATAAGTTGACCATGAACTTTGACCGTCGAAGGAAGGTGGTTGTAACCTAGCACCAGACGACACTACTAATTGGCCTCCGTTCTCTCTTAATTGTTGTTTCAACCGGGCTATCTCCCCTTCAACTTCACCAACTTTTCCTTTAACTTCAGTTATTTCTCCTCTAACTTCACTAACTTCTTCTTTAACTTCCATGACTTCAGCGTGTACATCTTCCTTCAATTGTTCAGTGACCGAGAGCATGACTTGATGCTGTCCCTCCATAATTTGTCTTAATTCTTCCTGGCGTTCCTTTTTTTGTTGTTCCCTTTCTTCCAGTCGTCTTCTCTCTTGTTCTTCTTTTTCTTCTTGTCGTCTTCTCTCTTGTTCGTCTTTTTCTTCTTGTCGTCTTCTTTCTTGTTCTTCTTTTTCTTCTTGTCGTCTTATTTCCAGGCCTTCGATCATTTTTGTCAAGTCTTCTTTTTCTTCCTGTCGCTTTCTTTCTTGATCTTCCATAATTTTTCTTTGTTCTTGCATTTGTTGCACCAGTGCTGCAAGTAAGTCTTGTGTTTGTTTCTCCGCCATGCTTCTTGTTGTCGGCATTAACTCACGACACGTAAATCAGTTCAAAATAAAGTTTATTATACTATAAAATCCGTAAAATGTTGATATCACGTCTATTTTAATAAAGGAATGTTCCAGAAAAATCTCGAAACAGCACTAGAAAGTCTTATTTAGAGTATATACTTCTTTTGTGTTGACAAAATTCACTTATCTCCACTAATTGTCCAATGGAATGTTCGAGAATTTTCACGAAATATCATTAATAAGTCTTGTTTTGAGTCTATAACACGTTTCCTTTAACACAGTCTACGTATCTTCTGTGATTTCCAAATCGAATGTTCTAGAATTGTCACTAAAAGTCACTTATAGTCTTGTTTTTAAGTCTACAACACGTTCCCGTCGACACAATTCACGTATCGCCTGTAGTTTCCAAATAGAATGTTCTAGAATTTCCCGAAATTGCACTAGTAGTCCTTTTTCTCAGTTTACAACACGTTATTACTAGCGGCACTCGCGTATTTGCAACTATTTCTAAATCGAATGTTCTAGAAACTTCTCGAAAATCCACTTTAAAGTCGCTATTCAGTCCAGAAATAGTCCTCCAAACACTGTCCAGTAGCTCAATTTTCCGTGTTACCACTAATTTCTGAGAAGAACACTGTAGAACCTTTCCGAATATTCCCGAAATTTCTCTTCCAATCCACTTCCGACACCAAATTGTTACGTGTTTGCTATCCCCACAAACACCCACACTCGTAGATTCGTTGATTGAAAGTCCAGGTAACACTTATTCACTACTTTATTTACTAATTAACAATTAATAACAATAGATTAATTACTGTCTTAACTATAATCACACTAGAACACTTATAAGTCTCTTTCTTATTGCTTCTTTACTCGTTCACGTTCAACTTAAGATTAAATCTCGGCCCACCATGCGTCTTATTTATACATCCATTCTCCCGGTCTAGAGCACTCCAGAATATTCCCGGCCGTTCGTGTACAATTCCAGCCTAATCTAACCAGTCTGCACAGTCCAGTGGCGTAACAATATTGTACATTTATTTTACATCCAAAACAACTTAAATGGAGGAAACCTCGACCTATTTATAAATAAAATAGAATCGAGGACTACTTAAAATCTTGAAGACGACGAGAATCTTTTGGATGACCAATTATTTTTTCAGCAGGATGGAGTTGCTTTATATTACGTTGCACCAGTTCCTGTGTGATAGATTCCCAGGCCGATCGATTTACAGAATAGTTGCTGTGGATTGGCTAGCCAGTGCATCGGATCTTCCCAAGGATGCTTTCTTTGGGGCAATTAAAATCTAAAGTATACGTCATGAAACCAGTATCTCTTAAAGAGTTTATTTCAAGAATGTTGTTGACTGACCCCGGAAAGGAATTAAAAATTACGTTTCTTAAACTTCAAATGTAGAAATGCTATTACTCAGAAATAAATAGACAGAAAACATTTTTTGATGGTGTACAGAATCGAAAGGACTTTAAAAAAATTTTTCTCGAACTCATTTGCCGTTTGAAATTTTGGGGTAGATGACTATGGAGGCTAAGACGATGAAGTCGCGAGAACAAATTTGCATGGTAAAATGTGTCCCACCTCGAAATATTGTGGTCGGATCTCGCTGATTTTCTTGAAATCTGTCTTATACAAATTTATTCAAAGCTGACCATTTTACACCGTAAAAAAATTTTATTTATAAAAAAACCTTTTTTATTTGATTATATTGAAAAGTGACGTTTTTTGGTTTCGATATTTAGATGAAAAGATCATCTTTTCAAAACAGATATTACTTGTTTTTGTGGTTGCTAGGCATCTACATTTCCCGGCCGAAAATTACTTTACGTCCTAGGATGAAAACTGCTTTTTGGACGCTAAACAGTTTTAAACAAAAAATGATGAATATATAAACTAATGAAACAAACTGTCAGAATATTCTTATTAGATTATGTCAAAGTGACGTGAAGTCGATTATACAATAAAATTTTTCAATTAAAATAAATACAATAAATAAATTTTATCATTTTCTTCATACAATTGAATAAATCTGTATCATAATATGTAATTTTTCAAAGGCCCTTGAAATTTTACTCCGTGATAACATTTACTATAGCGTTAGCAACAAAATATCGGTGTACCAACATGGTTTTATGAAAGGACGTTCTACCACCTCTAATCTGTTATGCATACAGTCTATTTCTGAAGCTATTGATCAACGTAGGCAACTTGATGTAATATATACAGATCTCTTGAAAGCATTCGACCGACTGGATCAGTAGATACTGCTAAACAAAATGTCTGTTTTTGGTTTTTCGCCGTCTTTGTTATTATTTTGTCATGCTTATCTTTCGGATAGAAGGCAATATGTTGCGTATAATGGTTTCCAGTCTGTTGAATATATTGCTACATCCGGAGTCCCACAGGGGTCAATTCCACTGTTATTCAACATATTCTTTAACGATATTGTGAATGTTATTGATGTGTCTTGTCTACTTTACGCTGATGATGTCAAAATTTTTAAAGTAATTTCTTGTTTGGAGGACTGCGTTTTTTCTGCAAAACAGCCTTTCAAACTTACTTAATTGGTGCGTTGAAAACAACTTAAATCTGAATGTGTCTAAGTGTAACGTTATGACCTACACAACTAAATCCGAGGCTGTTATGTTTAATTACAGTATTGACAACGCAGTCCTTCAACGACCTTCTACTCTTGCTGACCTTGGCGTAATATTCGATGGCGAACTTTCATTTATACCTCACATAAATAATTTAGTGACTCAATCTCTTAAGACTCTTGGGTTCCTAATTAGAACTAGCAGAGACTTCTCGAATATCAGTACACTTAAAACTTTATACTTTGCTTTTGTTAGGTCTAAACTTGAATATGCGTTTCTTGTTTGGAACACTCACTACTGAAATCACGTAGACTCTTTGGAGAAAGTGCAAAGACGATTCTTAAAACTATTATGGCTTAAGTCTGAGGGAGCATACCTGTCTATCGGTGTTCCCCAACAAGAGTTGTTGACTAAGTTTTCCATGACATCTCTTGAAAATAGACGCGAATATTTTCTCAAGTATTTCTATATAAAATCTTACACAATCAAATTGACTGCCATGAATTATTAGGGAAATTAAATTTTCATGTGCCTAGTGTGAATTTTCGGAGAACACAAACTTTTTACCTCTCATTTTCGCACTCGAATATTCTTAGATTCTCACCTCTATTTACTATGTGCAACAATTACAACAACAACTGTGGGCAGTTTGATATTTTTCATTGCACCCTTAATTTTATTAAAACATATTATAATAACTAAGTCTTTGTTTCTCTTTTTTCTTTTTCCGTCTTAAACTGTCTGAAATTGTTTTATTGTTATTTTTATAATAATGTTTTATTGTTATTTTTATACAATGTTTTTTTTAACGTAGGTAGGTTGATCCCATATGAGTAATTGTTCATGATAAATCAAAAAGAAAAATTCTCATAAAATTCCTTTATTACTGTGACCGGTTTCGTGAACAAATTAATTACTTCACATCATCATAATAATAAAACATCATCATAATAATAAAAATTCCTGTGTCTGATGATGTGAAGTAATTAATTTGTTCACGAAACCGGTCACAGTAATAAAGGAATTTTATGAGAATTTTTCTTTTTGATTTATCATGAATGTTTTTTTTTCTTTTTTAAATATTTTTTTCTATATACTTATACTGTATTTTATTTTTTTGTTTTGTGTATTTTCCTGCTCTAGAAATGGGTTCACCTGTTGAGCAGTGTATGCAAATAAATAAATAAACAAATAAATAAATAAATAAATAAAAAATAGTACATAACACACGGACGAGAATGTATTTCGCACGCATACAGTTGCCACACGGCTTCGCTTCGTTGGACAATTTTCTGTGATCGAACGAAAAGCATTTTTCGTCTTTGTGTCATAATTAACTACAGAGCCTTCATAAATGATCAAAAACCACGTGATTAATAGGTACCCTTTAGCTCCTGATTCTGTGTCTTTAATATTAAGGTAGTACCCGATGAGGATTTTTACCCATACGTATGTGTCTAAGGAATAGTTTTTATCCATCTTTTGTTGACGAGGATGTTAAAGGGAACTAATTTGTCACATGGTTTACGATCATTTATGAAGAACCGTTATTATTTTATACTGTGACATTTATTATACTTATGCAGAAGTTAACTAGTTACGATTTAGCACATGGAGTACTTTGGAATCGCCAAAACAGAAATTAATAAATTGTTATTATTATTATGATTATTATTACTGGTATCCAATCTTCAATAAAATTCTACAACAAGGTACTTTACAACTATCGGTTTATAGTAAAATTGACATTGTTGCTATAACAACTTTTTTTGAGAGAAATTTATTAATGTAGAAATTTAATATTATTACTTTTAATTTTTGAGATGTGAAAATTTTATTTTTAAAATCAGAAAATTCGCAGCTCTCATTTGTGTGAAAATATACTCATCAGTTTCTAAAAATATAAATAAAACGTACTACTTTTTGCGCATATATGGAAACAAATGAGATACAAATGGATCTATGCAAATTGCTGTTATTAGTACATTTTATTTATGCAAATGTGAGGTAATTTAATAGAGTTTATTCGTGTTTAAAACTGGATAAAATACATTTATCATTATTAACTCCACGTGACTGGGTGAAAATGTAATTATCATAAGTCAAATTATTAGCAAAATCGCATGGACTGTTTACTTAAGAACAATATAGAGCAAATATTTCATTTCACATTGTACTCAAAGCCTAGAGGATGTAATTCTGGCGTATCATTAAAGGCATTAATCCAGCTGTCTGCTCCATGTACATGCGTGTTTGCTTGATGGAGGAACAAAGTTTTCAAAGCAGCCTAGAATATTCGAAGTTCATCAAGTTCCTTATTACTCATGAAACACTTCTCTGCGTTTATAATGTATCTCATCAGCATCTTATAAATTTTCGTTGCCAAATTATAAACTTTATCCTTTATCTAACACTAGTCAAATCGAAATGCCTTCTATTTCTTTAACATGATCATATCTTTAAACGGAACTGTGCATGTTTTCAGGAAGCTCTAAGCACCAAATTTTCAAATGCATTATAAATGAAAAATTAACCTAACTGGAAACAAAATTATTCAATTTAGGATTCGCTGGTGAATACAAATATTGTTTTGATAGATAAAAAATTATTTACATGTACCATGTCACTTCGACAATTAAATTGCTCCACAAAATTAACGCACCATCAGAAATTTACCATAAGTTCGATGTTAATTTTTTTAAAAAACCGATTGTCCGATTTAAATAATCTATTTTTCGAATAGTGGTTTGACTTTACTGGAATACCGGATGTAGCAATGACGCGAATACGCGGCGCAGCGCAGCTCACTTGATTAGGAAGCGCATTAATATACCTTTCAAACGCGAACAGATCCGCTTATTGACTACGATCTGGATTTGAATTTAAGTTAGGCTGGAAGGTAGAATGCATGCCACTCTCCCTCACACCTGCAAGCTAATCTTACATTATATTCACACACTATATAAATAATAAAAAAGTAAACTTTTTCAGTATTAAGCCTTATTCTGGTGGTCTTTAGTTATTGGTTATTGAAAATATCTAGTACATATGGAGGTTTAGGATTCTGGTGTACATTTAGGTGTAAATGTGTATATATTTATATTTAATAAAAATGTTCATTTTTTTTTCGGAATATCTGATGCCGGACAGTCCTCCCGTGGCCTTCGACGCCTCACGAGAGTCGCATCGGCATATTAACTACAGCCACTCTCTACATCCCGCAGGGTTAGTGACTGTAGATACTGGAAACGTGTGCCCTAAGCAGACGGAGAGAACCCAGAATGACCGCCTTCTGCACTTGGCCTGCCAGCGACTCGGCTGATTTTTGGCAGGCCGGTATGATCTCAGTTCCGAGAGCAGCGTCGGATTTATCCCTCCTAGTACACCGATTATTAGGATGACCATTTTTACCGAGTAGCCTGGGTGTAGCACTTGGAGCTCGTACCGGAGTTCGCGATATTTGGTCCGTTTCTCCTCCTCCTTCAAGGTAATGTTTTTCTCCGCAGGTGCCGAGAAGTCGATGACATACATCACCTTGAGTTGATGGTCGAGGCTTGTTGGCTTGAATTAGCCTGACAGTCGGGAATGAGTAGTTCCAGTAAATCCGACATTTCTCGTTCTCGACAACGGACTCATCAATATTTCCGGGGACGTAAGGCAGCACTGGTGTCTGATCTACCTCGTACGAGTGCCTTAGTTGGGAGTATAGCACTCGTAACGCCGCGTTTGTCGGTGGATGTAGGCCGAAATCGCGTATATGGGGCCTGCAGATAGTATGTGCATGAGCGATTCCGGCGCCTGACGGCAGGTCCTGCAGTTGATGTCAGGAACCTCTACACGCCACACGCGGCTAGAGTTGACCAAGGTGTTTATAACACCATCTTGACAGGCCATAATGAATCCCTTGGTGTCCGACCTAAGCCCGGCTGACGTTAGAAAGGCGAATGTCAGCCTGGTCGATAAACCCAGTGTTTCTATGTTCTTATAGAAGACACCATGCTGGGGTTTATCGACGTGCTGCCGAAACAGATTTTCCTGTCCGGCAGCTCTAATTCAGGCTTTCAGGCGATTTGGCTGAAGTTCAGTGCCTGACTCTCCGGTCACCTCGCCTGGTGTCGAATGCAAGGTTTTATAATATTAAACTGCCAATGAGTTGATGTAATACTCAATAAAACATAAAAAAAATACGAAAACTATGAATGACTGCATAAAATTTGGATGATGATGTAGTATAAAGAATGCAATGTTATAATTATAAAGTTAAAATGCCAAGTGTTTCAACAATGCGCAGCACTAAAATACACTAATTTTCTTTGTTTTCTAGTACTTTTTTTTGAAGAACAATGATGACTGATGAGAAGAATTGATATGTTTAGTTGTCTTCTTTACTTTTTCTTTATTTAAAGTTCAAATTTGGTGATTTATAATGCGTTAGTGCTTAGAAAATATCCTAAATATAATAGGTGGGATAAAAACACTGAAAATAGGCAATAATTAAACAATAAATAATGAGTTATCGTAACCACCATTGGTTAACTAAAAATATTATATTTACCTTGTGTGTTCCTTAAATAGTATGTATGATCAAGATAACCTGTATAAATTAATACAGAAGGCAAACGAAGAACAAACTAAAAAAAATAACTAAAATTACCTTAGACCAAACTAAGTTATTAAAGGAACAAATAAAAAATAGTGTGTAGGAAGTAGATGATAAAGTCGAAAAAGTCGTAAAAGACATTAATGAATTGAAGAAAAGGCAAATAAATATAATAAGAAGGCTCAGAAGGAATTATATTTTGATTTTCGGTGACAAAGCAACAAAAGAAAATGTACCTACTCCAGAACACGCTGTCCAAGCTTAATAATTTGCTTCATGTTAATCTTCAAGATTCAAATATAAACAACATATACACGGTAGGAAAAAACACAACACCACCTGTGATATTAGTTCTAATCACATTTTTGAAAAAACATGCTGTTTAAGTAAAAACTATGTGGGATAGCAATAACCAATCTTTGTTATGAAGACAGGGAAGAGCGAAAAGTGCTAAAACAATATCAGAATAAGGCATGGACACCAAATTTAAACGAAGAAATAAAGGGAAACAAACTAATAATAAAACTGAATATTTCTTTAACACCATTTCTAGTATTTAATATTGTATTTCCGTTAAATCCAGCTAAAGTCACCACCTCAAAAAACTGAAAAAACTCAAACCCGTGGATAACTCCCGACATAAAGAAGAACGCTGCTTAGTCAGAGACATATACTAAGTAACTAAAGACACAAATGATCCTGAAATTATCATGAGATAATATATTTAAAAAAAATATATTATATATAATATATATTGAAAAAATATATATATAAATGCGGAAAACAAATGCAAAACATCATGGAATGTTATTAATAACAACACAAACAAGACTTAAAATAAGCGCACACATCCTAATAAAACCATCGACACAAATAAAAAAATTATAACAGAAAAACAAGACATAGCTAACTCATTCAATAAGTACTTTATCGACTCAGTGATAACACTAATATCTCATTTCGATCCAAATTAAGCACCAAAATTAGTAACAGAATAAAACATCAAATCAATATATTTAATGCATATAGATTCCAAAGAAATAGAAAATATGTTAATTTCCTTATCAAGTAATAAATTTAGAGTTATTGATGAGATACCCTGCTATCTGCTAAAAGAGCTTGCCGCGTACATACCTCATAAATGAATCCTTTAAATCTGGTCGGTTTCCTCATCAATTAAAGATGGCGATTATTATAAACATCTACAAAAAAAAAAAACATATCAGATGTGGCCAGCACATAACTTTCTTATACCTGATCTAAAAAAATCATTCTATAACGTACCTTGAAATGTTTCATTAAAATTTTTAAATAATTAATTATCAGCGTCATTTGATACTGTCAATAATAATTCATGTCATATATTTTAATAATTTCTTCTTATTGACATGGACATTTTTGTAACTAAATTAGACCGTTCAAATGTCAAACTGTTAAATTTATCCTAAGCCCATTTTAGGAGGCCAAATTTGTAAAATATTTCAGTTTACATCAGCTTTATTTAAGTACTTAAAAAATATATTTTATTGGCTTGATATTGTAAACATGATTTACAATCTGCCATCAAGAATATATTTTTTTGTAAAGGAAAATACAAAAAAGTTTGGGTCCCGTGGACCTCTTTTCAGCTGACCAATTTTGCTCATCACCAAATTTATCATTGTCTTTGGCCTTTAGAATATGTTTAACAAATTTGAAAACTTTATCTCAAAAACTGTGGCTGTTATCGCGATACTACAGACATGCCGACAGATTTTTTTCCATAAAGTTATGTTTTTTTATTATAATTCATTGAGATTCGTCCAGAAATGCAATAAAAAAATGTTTATTTCTTTTCCCAAAATTGTACCTTTTTTCTTCTTTCATTCATGATGTCTCTTCTGGTGGTACCACATTCACCAAATTTAATGTGTCACCTAAAATGTTATTGAAAATCTTACCTGCCAAATTTGGGAGGTCTCCCATTAGTAATTTTTGAGTTATCGCGGATACACACATACATACATCCACACACACACACACACATCCACATACCGACAGACATTCAGAAATTAGTCAGAATAGATTCATGAGGGTTTGAAACGTATATATCAATCAAAATCTCGAGGTCGAAAAAAAATCACGATTACCATATTTCCTTATATTAGGTATAAGAAAGTAAAAAACGAACCAAGCAATACAGAAAACTGCAGGCCTATAGCCTTACTATCAGTTTTCTCCAAAGTTTTTGAAAATGCGTACCAGATTAGATTGTCGTCCTTTCTTAATAAATGTAATATACTAACTGCCAGGCAGTACGGTTTTCGAAAAAAATCATTCAACCCAAGGAGCCATCCTTTCGTTTTATGACAATATTTTATGCAATTTTGACAACAAATTAAAAACCGTTTGAATTTACTATGACCTCTCCAAGGCATTCGACACTATCAATCATACAATCTTACCAAATAAGCTTAATACCTATAGCTTTCGAGGTCCCGCACTAAACTTATGTTATTTATCTGGGAGGACACTAACAGTTAGTGTAGAAGCCTTGAGAATAAAATATTGTCGCATAGCCTTGATGTAATAATCGGGGTCCGTCAAGGCAGCGTTTATTATTTTCATCAACAATCTACCTGGTCGTTTTAAAAACGTATTTGTGACCCTATTTTCAGATGACACATATACATTGATAACTAATAAAACAGGATAAAATCTATGGCAATGTGCTAACTCATGTGTTACTCAATTATCTTTGTGGTGTAAAAATAATGGACTGGTTCTCAATACCAAAAAAAAACAACATTATGTCATTCGCTCCAATTAATACTAAACAGGATTACAGTCTACTTGTTAAGGCAGGTCAAGTTTCAATCGAGCAACGTGACAGTAACTTTTTAGGGTTACATATTGATAAGAATCTTTCGTGGGACATACATATCGAGGAACTTGTAAAAGAAGCTCGCCACCAAAAACTATATGTTACTCCAGCTTAGAAATTATACTAATTTTAGTACCATAAAACTCTTTTACTACGGCTGTGTAAATTCATTACTGTCATACGGACTAATATGTTGAGGAAATAGCTCGGATGTCAAAAGAATTTTCATTGTGCAGAAAAGAATCTTAGGAAATATGTTGTATTTGTCCAGCATAACTTTAAGTTATTTGTATTTCAAGCAGCATGAAATCCTCACCATATACTCAATGTACATTCTATGGGGTTTATGTTACATTAGAGAAAATATTGAAACTTTCTTAAAATGTGGTGATATAAATCATTATAAGACTAAAAACTCCAATAAATTACATACACCCGCATTCAGACTCAGCCAAGTAAACAAGGGACCTGTCATCACGTCAATTAAATTATATAATCACTTGCCGAATCATATAAAGAAAATAACATGCTTCAAACTTTTTCAACAATACGTAAAAAGTGTTTTTATTGCTTAAAAGAGTACTTTAGTTATAGCACCTGTGACGTAATTTGATCGTCTGTTTTTTTAAATGAATCTATATGTCTATATACTATTTCATGTGTTTATTATGTTTTTATTATATTATTATTTTACTGTACTATGTTCTATTGTAATTCTAGGTTAAGAATCAGTTGACAATTCCAATACATATACTGTTACTAGTCAATGGAAGTAATAAATCAATCGATCAATCAATAATTATTTGTATAATGTATACACGGTAGAAGAGTTAAAAGATCTAGAGAAAAACACAGATATTGAAATAGAAGAGAGCGAAGATGAAGAACCAGAAGATGTAGAAGGAGTGACCACAAATTCCCAAAGCATAAAAACTATTCCAAGTAAGGATCAAAAATATAGTTTAAAAAAACTAAAAAAACACGCTCTTAAAGCACATCAAACTAAAAAAGTGAAAAATAATTATTAATATAAACTGAAAACAATAATGAACGAAAAATACTAGTATTATTGTGAAAAAAGCGTGGGGCGCTTTGTGCCATATTTTTCGTATATCGAGCAACCCACGCTTTTTTCACAATAATACTAGTATTTTTCGTTCATTATTGTTTTCAGTTTATATTAATAATTATTTTTCACTTTTTAGTTTGATGTGCTTTAAAAGCGTGTTTTTTAGTTTTTGTAAACTATATTTATTTTTCACTTTTTAGTTTGATGTGCTATGAAAGCGTGTTTTGTAGTTTTTTTTTTAACTATATTTATATTGCTTATTGATGCTGATATTATAACATATTACGATCCAACAGATATTTCTGAAAAAAAAACCATTTTTTTATTTCAGCCATGGGATTTGAACTCACGCCCGAGGAGTCTGTCGTTTCGCGTCGACTGCCTTAGCCCGCTCGACCACCGACCTAACTGACAATTACGGAATGTACTTACATATTAAGCCTTTGCTCTCACGCAGAGAATACGTGAGGAAAGGACTGGCGATCCTGATCAGGATAATGATATAAACTGATCAAATTATTGTATTGTTACCGGTTCTTCGTAAGTGTACAAAGTTTCAATTAAATCTGTCCGTTTAAAGTGGGTCAAAATCGAGTCCAAAGAGTCGGTTACAAACAAACAAACAAACAAGCAAACAAGCAAGCAAGCAAGCAAACATACAGGTGAAGCCAATAAAAGCGTGTTAATAAATATAGTTTAAAAAAAACTAAAAAACACGCTTTTAAAGCACATCAAACTAAAAAAGTGAAAAATAATTATTAATATAAACTGAAAACAATAATGAGCGAAAAATACTAGTATTATTGTGAAAAAAGCGTGGGTTGCTCGATATACGAAAAATATGGCACAAAGCGCCCCACGCTTTTTTCACAATAATACTAGTATTTTTCGTTCATTATTGTTTTCAGTTTATATTAATAATTATTTTTCACGTTTTAGTTTGATGTGCTTTAAAAGCGTGTTTTTTTAGTTTTTTTAAACTATATTTATTTTTCACTTTTTAGTTTGATGTGCTATGAAAGCGTGTTTTGTAGTTTTTTTAAACTATATTTATATTGCTTATTGATGCTGATATTATAACACATTACGATCCAACAGATATTTCTGAAAAAAAAAACATTTTTTTATTTCAGCTGTGGGATTTGAACTCACGCCCGAGGAGTCTGTCGTTTCGCGTCGACTGCCTTAGCCCGCTCGACCACCGATCTAGCTGACAATCATGGAATGTACTTACATATTAAGCCTTTGATCTCACGCAGAAGATACGTGAGGAAAGGACTTGCGATCCTGATCAGGATAATGATACAAACTTATCAAATTATTGTATTGTTACCGTTCTTCGTAAGTGTACACAGTTTCAATTAAATCTGTCGGTTTAAAGTGGGTAAAAATTGAGTCCAAAGAGTCGGTTACAAACAAACAAACAAGCAAACAAGCAAGGAAACATACAGGTGAAGCTAATAAAAGCATGTTAAAAAAAAGGAGGAGCTTTAGACAGATGGGAGAGAAGGAAAATAAATTATAGCCCGAAAACAGGTACCACTGGCGGAAACGTACACACTCGAAGTCAGAAAAATTAATCTGAGTAATCACAATTTTTGTTTAATATTATTGTTTAATTTTACGTTTATACACTTCATGTGATATATTAATCTAAATAGTATTATTACTTATTACTGAAGTCAATTAATTATAGTAAATAGTTCACTTTTTGCTCTAAATATTTTTGTGTATTATTTAAATATTGTGTATTTATATTTCAGCATCACTACTCATAAATTCCATATTAGTTATAAAATAGGTAAATAAGATATTACAGTTATTGATAGGCAATAGATTTATATGTATGAGATATTTTAAATAAAGTATTTAGTTTTTCTCTTATAACTGAAATAATAGAACTTTGATTAAAACCTAGTTTTTACAGTAAGATGTCGCTGAAACTTATCTAGAATACTTGTCACTTCGCACTTCTAAAATAATTTTAAAATGGTTTGTCTAGGTAATATTAATTAACATTGACAAAACTCAACATTCAGTTACAAATAATGTAACTTAGTTGTAGAATAGTTTAAATTTTCTCCCAACACATTTTAGGTAGCTATGGGAAATGAAATAATATTACATTTTCTTGTAACCCTATTTTTCAGAATATGACACATAATAAAACTCTTTTTACTGTATTCTTTATGTATTGCTGTCATAAAGAATTCCTTTTACAAAAACTTTAAGTATTATTTATTACTACATTGAATTTTTTATTCTGATCCCAACACATTCTATATAAATCCGATAGCTGCAGTAAAAATATATGGCGATACTTGAGGATTTGATAGGGAGAAAATACATTGTGGCCTGCAGAGAAGGTCGGAGACAGGGACAGAGAGGTGACATTTCAAGTATAAGTGAACAATCAGTTCTCATCCTGTTGAATCATTGTAATAATGATTTAGTAAGATTTACACACTTAACTAGGGCTAGGATTATAGTTAGAAAGAGACAAACCAAGTAGAACACTTACTAATCTTTATTTTTCCTGCAACGAATAATAAATAATCTAGGGGACATACACGTTTTGAAACTTGGTGATTTTGTAGATTTCCGTGTTCGTAATAACAAGCTGAGTTGCCGCCTTCATTACCATTTTGGCAAAATGGCGTCGAAATACAGTTTTTTCCAATATGTCAATATTTATGCTTCCTGCAACAAAAGCAGTTATTTTCATATACAATATGGGTACTGCAAGACATGATTAAAGGGAAAATCAAATGTGTACAATAAAGAAAAGACCGTTCAAATATCACAAGTATTAGAAAAAAGTTGAACGAAAAGAAAGAGTGCAATTTAAAATTGGCACAAAAAAACAAGACATCAAAGGAGTATCTTTCTAATTCAAATGCACCTAACATAATGAGATGGCTAACTGTTCTAAATGACACTACTTACTATTATTGTCTGCTCTTTTCTAACACGTGTCATATGTGAATAGTTCTACCTTTGTTGTCCACATTTGCTGTATAAAGATGGCGAATTTTTTTGATTTCTTGATTATGTGATGTCCTCTGTGGATCTAATCCAAAAAAATCATCAAGCATTCTTCTCCATTTTGGTGTTGATGGGCCAATTCGTTGGGACT
The DNA here is from genome assembly GCA_029963845.1 of Rhamnusium bicolor. NCBI lineage: Eukaryota > Metazoa > Arthropoda > Insecta > Coleoptera > Cerambycidae > Rhamnusium > Rhamnusium bicolor. The sequence goes on from JANEYF010002135.1 coordinate 1,133,777, forward strand.
TTTAGCATTGGTTCTTGATGCAGTATCACTATTCTTTGAATAAAGTGACTCGTCGCTGCCATCCTCGTTGAAAAGCAATTTTTCTATGAGTAAATCAATATAGTAAACGTCATCTATCTACCAGACAATTTACTGTCTAACTCGTCATTGCAAAAGCCTCAAATGATGGCATATTATGAGCCTGCATTTCTCCAACCAGCATGCTATACAAATTTTCCTAACACTGACGTGATTTGCCACAAAACACCAAAACCCTCTACGTGCGTCTTGTAAATCAAGTTAGCATCATCTGGATATGATTAAAACTAACCTTATGCTAACAGAATATCCTATTTACACCTAGACTATTGTTACGGAGCCTAACTAACCCATAGAGCGGACTATGTGGGATTGGCTCTATGTCACTCTTTATACTATTTTTACACTTTATAATCTCCAAGCTTTCAAATGTATCCAGTTGTCTAGTATTTGTTACATTCCTAATTAATCTTAAATTACTACAATATATTTTATGGTTGGTCTCAAAAGCTGGTTGGGCAATACTGGACTTATCTGTTCTACCATATTTGACATAAGCCATATGCTCCTTGAATCTAGTTTGAATTGATCATCTAGTTTGTCCAACATACTTTTGGTTACAATCCTCACAGCTAATTTCGTAAATCTCCGACTTTTCATTTGCTTTAGTTTTTTCTTTTGAATTTCTTAAATGTTGTTGTCGTTTATTTCGTCATACCGATGTTTTTAAAAATCTTACCAATACCACGGGTGAATCGAGGATTGCATGGAATCGATACAAATTTCGGATTTTCTCTTTCGCTTTGAAAGGTCGAGAAATAAATATTGTCTGAAGTAATTTCAATGTGTCTGTTTAAATTTACGTTTCCAACTATTGTATCAGCTAAGTTTACAATATATCCATTACTCAGAGCTATATCCTTAATCAACGCCTTTTCATTTTCAAAGTGGGAAGTTTAATAGACGATGAACTAGGAAATTGAAACTCGCCATTTTGTACTGAGCACAATGGTGAGAGTCCTTAGGGATATATTTTAAAGTACTGGTATCTTTGCTATATATAGACTGAGCCAAATTCAATTTTGGTATTTTACAATTAACAATGAGCGCGAGAAAGACAATAAAATGCTAATAATTATAAGTATAAAATAAGGATAGAAACGGCGAAGAAATCAGGTTACATGGGTAGGATATGACACTTCCCAATTGGCGGAGGGCGTGGCCAGCATCTATCCTTATTTTATATTTATAATTATCAGCACTGTAGTGTCTTATTCACGCTAATTCTTACATACAAAATACCAACATGAAAATGTGCTCAAGCCGTATGTCAAATTGTATTTTATTTTCGCTATTTTTAATTATCAAAAATGGTAGTTTTATTATATCCCTCATAAACTTTTTTCTAGAAGAATAAAGTCTTCCGAAGTTACTCAAACAATTTCTTTGTTTAAACATGCGTACAATTAGGAAAAAATATTGTTTTGGTTTTGAAATTAGTCAAATTACATTGAACACATAAATTTGAAATAGTACTGTTATATATTAATAGTTTTCAATTTCCGGTGGTTTTTTAGCCTTGCTACATGATGTTTGTTTTTGAGGGAACTATTTTTTAAATAATTTTTGAAATTACTCTGAAACAGATTATTTAAAAAGTAATCCTCAAAAAAAATCAAGGGAAGGCAAAAAACGGTCCAACAAGTCCGTGATATTTGACTGTTAATATCTCATACTAACGTTGTTGATGCGTTATACGAAAACCCAATTGCCTTGATGAAAAAGAGAGAGAAAGCCTGATTTCGAACGTCTCAGTAACAAGCGAGAATAATATCGATCAATCTGATCGAACGCTTTTGACTAGCGTCGTCGTCACATGTTTCTTGATTTCTATTTCTGCATGTCAACTGTCAAATTTGGATTTGTTTATTTTTGAGTTTGATTGTTATTGTTTACTTTATTTTATTAATTTTTGTATATGAAAAACAAATCTTTTCAGAACTAACGATAGTTAATCTTCAAGACAAAAATGTTTCAATGTGTAATTATAATGATTCTTAAAAATACATACAAAATTCTTTCTCTAGGACACCATCAGAGAGTTTTTTATTTTTAAAGAGGTTAATTAACTTAAATGTAATTATTAATATCTACAAGCAATCTGCATTTTGCCAAATTATATAAAAACATAAAATTAGTTCAAGTTTAAAGACTAACAAAGTCGTTAAATTATTCTGACTTTTAGGGGACAAATTGTAGGTTATGTTTTTACTTGTCAACGAGTAAAGTTTGTTTGTATATGGACGTCATTTCAACAAGCTTGAAATTGACTAACGCTGTGCAGATTTGATTCATATGAATTATAACGATGACATAAGGGTATTCTTGCATGATATCGATAATACATAAAATTTACTCAATGTTTCTTCAGCTCTGCAATAATACTAGAATAAAGACATTGTTTAATTTCAGTTATAAAGTTAATGTACGTTACAAAGAAGGCAAAATATTTTTATATTAATCTAAACAAGAACTCATTTCAGGTATATTTTACATAAGTTTCAATCAAACACAATTCGCTTAAATAAACTAGAGACGAACCGTACAGTAAATTCCTCTTAACAAAACTTGAGGAAATATTTACGCTTTATTGAACACCTCCAATACTCGAGCAGATATCTCAACTTTACTGTATTATGCTTTGTGTTCCGTTCCTACAAAGAAAAGAAAATTTACCAACAAATCTTAAATATTTTCCTGACATATCGCAAGCAAAAGAAACGAATCGTTTATGAAATATTATTTTTTTATTTTTTACAACTGACGCCGTGAGATAAGCTCATTAGTGCCTATGTAAACACCGCCTTCTCAACTTGGACAATTTAGGGAACCCCTAATTTATAGTGGGGCAGGAATATTTAATGTAGTCACATCGTAAATACATGGAACTCATACTTTTGAAAGATAGTGAGACCAAAGCAGATTCGTTCATATACTATAACCACGAATTTCTCAATATAGGTAATCTGGATCTCCAATTGGTATTGCTAGACCTTGGAAAAATGTCCCCGTAAAGAGGGCCGCCATACTGTGGGCAATCTACTTATATTTCAATTTATTATTGGTAAAAATTAGTGATTTTGCGTTGATCACACTGGGTTTCGATTTGTCAATTGTCATGTTTGGACGATTTGTTTATGTGATGTGCTGTGACTGGATTTATTAATTATTGTATTTTTTGCCTCATTTGTCAGTGTTATTGGATTTGTTCTGTATTTATTAGTTTTTAAGTGGCATTCTGTGGTTATTATTTAGTGTAGAACTTCTCTGTGCGCTTAATTAAAAATGCATTTTTTGGTTCCTGGTTGCGAAATTTCCATCAGAGAAAAAAAGAAAAAGCTGTAACGTTCATTCTTAAGTCTGGTAAGTATTCAAATATCAATAGGTTTATACATTGTACTGATTCTGCGGTTGGCTTCTTGTGAAACATTATTAAATATTTTAAATAAACAAAGAAAATTTGCTTTTAAATGTTTCAAAATTATATTTTCACTCTATACGTGTTTCGGCTTTTTAGGCCCTTTTCATGAGTACAGATGAGAGGTACTGAAAGGTACTGAGAGATACCAATAGGTTTTCTTTAAAAGCTGGATAGTTTTGTAATTTCTTATAATAAAACATTTTTAAATCGAGTTGTTTTTCTCTTCACAAATATGAAATATTTTTTTCTTCAAGTAGTGTTTAACTACTGTGATAATAACACAACTTATCTGCTAGTTGCCAATAATCAGTACAAATATCACAATAGAACGAAAATAAATTGAAAATAATTCGACAGTTTTCGAGAACCTGTTGCTTAGCAATAGACACGAGAGCCCGTAGGGCTCAAGTTTCAATTGCTGAATGGCAACAAGTTTGAGAAAAGAACCGGAGAATTATTTTCTAATTTATTGTCACTCAAATGGTATTCGAAACATTATTTTTTTAAATGTTTAAATACAAAATATAAATATTTTCTGAACGTTATTTGTGATATTCCCTAAGTTTTTCTTTCTCTTTTTTTTTGGGTCTTACTACCACATGAATAATTCTTCGTTATCTAAAAAATATAGTTAGTTACCCAGTATGTTACTGGAAAAATAAACCTCTACGCTTGTGCCTTTACGTCAAAATGCTTTTGACAACTAATATGAGACACAAAAATAATAATGTAATTCCCTAACGTTTCGGAAAACGAATCTGTTTCCTTTTTTTAAAGTTATTTATCTTTTTTTAGAATATGTCAAGCGTGAAACTTATCTCATATGTCTTTTACAATAAACTTTTTTACGATCAATAGATCGCCAATAATGGACCTTTCGTATGGCCTTCTCGCTCGCCCGATTTATCAATTTTAGATTATTTTATTTGGGGAACTAAAAATAAAGTTTATCAGAGCCCATTAACAACTATTGAGGAATATATGCAGAGAGTAAGAAATGCATTTCAAAACTTATCACAGGATTCAGTTAGAAGAGCTACCCATGAAGATCCGAAGGTGCGAAAATGTTGAAGTTAACAAAATGTAACGTCAAAAATGGGACACTTGGCATATTATTATTGAATTTCTTTAAACTGTAGGGCGTAGCTCATTTTATGGTCTTTTGCATGCCAAAGAGCAAATGAATATCTTTTACACGAAGAAAGTTATAAAGGTTATTGTAAACCATTATACCTCTCAAATTTTTAAAGTGTCAAATATTTATGAAACGGCTGGGTTTAGGTATAGGGTATTTTTATATGTTTTTGACTCAGAATTTTATGCTCTTTTCGAAAATCCTAAAATATATAGGGTGTTTCATTTATAATAAGCAAGTTGGCATCGACTTCCGGTATAACTGGAAGTGCCACATACTTGTAATTATTTTAGTTGGATTGGCCACACTGCCGTTAGTAGCTCCCTACATTTTAAAAATTTTACATCAATAATACAGACAAAAAAATTACAGTATTTTTCAGAAAACATCTTAAAACTTTTTAATAAACATACTCATCTTAGAATGGTATGGGCAAGTAAACCTAATGCACCATGGCTCACAGACGTGTTAAAAATTATGATAGCAGTATTTACTGCTATCATAATTTTTTTAAAGGAAAATGTTTTAACGAATTAGACGAAACTGATGAAAACCGGAGTTCTTACTAGCGTACTTAAAATTTCACTAGACAGGAAAAGCCAGTTATTTTAATCATTTATTTGCAGAAAAAAATAAAAATATATTTTGGGCAAAACTTAGACATGAACATTCAATCAAGCAAGGAAATAGAAATACCAGATAATATAAATGATGTTTCTGAAATAAATGATTACTTTATAACAGTGAATAACAAATCCTCTATGTGTAATAATATAACAAGACCTCAATTTTTTGTTTTCCCTAGTCGATCAAGGTGAAGTTTGCATCTATTACTTCAGATTTTTGTGGCTCTCATGACATAACTTTAACTATGTTAAAACTTTGTGTGCTCAGGATAATTCCTTGTATAACATATATCATTAATTGTTGTCTGGAATGTGGTTACTTCCCGGTTAAATGAAAAAAAGGTAGTTGCCTTTTGTCCTGTACCTAAAATAAACTGGTCAAATTCAAGACTTACGCCCCATTAGCTTACTGCTAGTATTCTCGAAAATTTTGGAGAAAATTGCGTATAAACAAATTAACTCTTATTTTAGCAAAAAAATCTATTATACTAGTACATCAATCAGGTCTTCTCTCATCACGTAGTACTACTACGTCTCTCCTTAACACGTCTGATAATATTATCAGATCCCGTGATGAAAAAATGGCCACAGTTTTGATTTCCTTAGATTTTTCTAAGGCACTCGACACAATTGACCATTATCTTATGTGTGCAAAGTACGTTATTACGGATTTGACGGCGTTTCAACATCATTTTTTAATTTTTATTTAACAGGTCGCTCAAAAACATAAACTTTTAAATAACTATTGAGAAATAAAACCTATATGTTCTGTTGCCCCTCAAGGTTCTATCTTAGGGCCGCTCTTATTTTTTATATATACAGCAGATATTTTTAATGTTTTAAAATTTGTTAGTATGCAAGCATATGTGGATAACACAAATTTTACATCATTTTGAACTTTCTGACATTGGTTTCCGACAATATAAATAAAGATCTTAAATGTATAGTGACGTTTTCATAAGAACAGAACCTGAAGCTTAATCCGGATAAATGTAGTACTGTACTTTTCTGCCCAAAGCAAAGACGATAAATTACTAAAACGCAATTAGACATAATGATAATAAATCTATTAAATTTACCGAAAATGCGAAGAATTTAGGAATAATTTTAGACGAAAAGTTTAGATTTCAAGATTATGTAAAAAATTATTCAAGAATCTCATATTCATTTAAAATTATTATATACAAATAGGTATCTATAAAATTTTACTGTTAAAAGAAACTTTGTGTGAAACTTTAGTTATATCAATTTTTGGTTATTGCGACTGTCTGTTTGCAACTTTTATACCTAGTTATCTTAAAGAAAAACTGATCACTAGAGATATGGTTCACGATTTTCATATCAGAAGGAAAGATGTCCTATGTCAAAACATTCAACTGCTATATTTCGCAGATCTTTTACATAGTGATCTTGTGTACATCTGTAGAAAAATAGTTAAAGTCATTATCTACTGAATTATTTAAAAAATTATTGAGGGTTCGTTTTCTAAATTATTAATCTATTTTTTGCTTTTTTTGTTTCCTTGTCTCTATGCTTTTCTTCTTATTTGCATTATTTTATTCTGTTTTATGCATATTGTTATATATTTAATTTTTGCATATATATGTATCCATTTTCTTTTTAATTTTTGTATATTTATTAATAAAACCTATGTATATATAAATGTGTATACGTAAATAAATCCAATTTTGGTTTCAACTATTTTAGTTATAAGTTAATTATAGGATTAGATTAATTTTGAAATAAGTGTAAGGAGTAGCCCTAGGATTAACTTCGCCCAGTTGTAATAGATTAAGAATATAATGTATATTTGTTTCTTACTTATTCAATAAAGGGGATTTCTTTTGGAATAATCGATACCGGACAGTCCTCTCGTAGCCTCCGACGACGTCTCACGGGAGTCCCGCAGGGTTAGTGCCTGTAGATACCAGAATCGTGTTGCCTAAGCAGACGGAGAGAACCCAGAATGACAACCTTCTGCATTTGGCCAACCACTCGGCTGATTTTTGGCAGGCCAGTATGGCCTTTAGTTCCGAGTGCAGCGTATACTTTATCCCTCCGAGCACATCGATTATTAGGACGACCATCTTGACTGAGTAGCCTTGGTAAAGCACTTGGAGCTCGTACCGGAGATCGCGATATTTGGACCTCTTCATCAAGCTGACGTTATTCTCGGCAGGGACCGAAAATTCGATGACATATATCATCTTGGCTTAATGCTCGAGAAGAACTATGTCAGGCATATTTTTTTTATTAGCCTGACAGTCGGGTACGAGTATTTCCAATAAATGCGACATTTTTCGTTCTCGACAACAGACTCAGTATCTTCGGGGACGTAAGCCAGCACTGATGTCTGGTCTACCCCGTATGAGTGTCTAAGGTGGTAATATAGCACTCGTAACGCCGCGTTATGTTGGTGGATGTAGGCTGAAATCGCATATATGGGGCATGCAGAGAGTAAGAACTGATATTAGGAACCTCTACATGCCACACGCGGCTTCCGTAGACCAATGTGTTGATAACAACATCCTGGCAGGCCTGACTTAAGCCCAACTGACTTTAAAAAGGCGAATATTATCCTGGTCGACAAACCCAACGTTTCTATGTTCTTATAGAAGACACCATGCTGGGGTTTGTTGACAAGCTACCGAAACAATTTTTCCTGTTCAGCAGTTCTGATTCGAGCTTTCAGACGATTTGATTTTTTTTTTTATTTCGGAATAACCGATGCCGATGCTCTACCTACCTATATCAACAAATTCCACAATGATTTTAATAAAATACAAATAAAGCATAATATTATAATACAAATAAAACCAATGTAATTTTTTTTCTATGGCTTTTCTCCTGAAGTGCTGCTGACAAATGGGTGTAGTTTGATTGGCAATGGGGATGAGTCAACATAAGAAGTGAAAAGAACGTCCGACCTCACTAAATTTACTGAGACTCCTCAAAACGAGCTGTGATTAGATTATGGATAAAAAAGAGTAAACCTGATTATTAAGTCAACAATTTTGTGTAGTTCCACCAGTTTTAAGTATAGTTAAAGTAAAAGAGAAAAATTCCTGAGTGATTTATAAAGAATTACGAGACACTTCTTGAGCATCATTGTGCATAATTTTGTTGAATTTACAAGCGTAAGGTAAAATTAATAATTGTACCACTGCAGTTTGAGAAACTGCAATTTATGTAATATGAAAGGCAGAATTTATCAATATTAAACGAAATTTATAAACCTACTTCTCCAGTTCGAGTAAAATTAGTATTAATTCTATGCAAATATGATAACGCGAATCTCATTCAGAATAAAAATTTAATAACATGACCGAGTTATTTGAATTAATAATATTAGGTAATTCATAGAAATCCCACAATTCTGATAATAACGCTCCCCAGGAATTTCCAGAGCAAATTTTTAACGAATGATGAATAAATGGGGAAATTATTATTAAACTGTGTTAAAAGAAAATATATCATTGTTATAATTGAAATAAAAGAAAACTTTTCAAAAAATGTGGGCGCAGAAATCAAACAATACCAATTGCATAAAGACTATTCGGTGCCATTTAGGTTAGGTTTGTTGTGAGAGGGTCTACGGTGCCATTTACCTGATATTATATTTAGGACTGTTATGATGATTACAAAAAAAGTATTGTGAAATAAAAATTTAATTATGTAATGCTAATAGGAAACAATACGCCTCCTCAAGAGAGATTATCACAAGTACTTTTTTAGTTAAAAATTTTATTCGGCAGAACTTTAGTAGTTATTCATTCATTTACGAGAATTTGTTTTTTCTGTTTAATATTATTAACCAGTGTGCCATCACGCAAACTGAGGATACTAGTAGCATTTCGACCTGGTCGTTTAAATCGAGGTTCAGCGCTATATTGAGGGCGATACATTAAAGACTTGGTTAACAAAGTATAGATTTAGATAAGGACACATTTAAAACAAATCCTGCTTAAACATTGTAGCAAACCCAGTTCAGAGAATATTTGTATGGGTAATTTAAGTCAAACTTTACTCCATGTTACATAAGGAAGAAATTGTGACTACTCAAAATTTGCAAATATTCTAATATTTTATTTTCTACGAATTCTGGAGCAAAAGTTTCCTTTATCTGCACATGTCATTGGTAAAATAATTAGGTGATTTAATAAAAGGATTCTTTCAAAAGCAACAGCATGCAAATTATATTACGAAACCATACTGTGGAAGCATTGACGAACATAGGAAGGATAAAAGCTAAATACAATACTCTAAAAGTTGTCTTTAAAGCTTGGCAGAACAATACCCAACTTTTGTACACAGTCCCAGTAATATGTTGATTAAACGGCAATTTTGAAGGGAAGTAATGGAATCACAGATATTTTAATAGTAATAATTAATTTAAGTAACTGCAGACGCAATATTTGAAGTTGCTAATACTTGAAAAATATGGAAGGCATTATTCAACTATTAATTACTAATTAATTAATTAATTCAACAAGTTATTAAACTGCTTAACTAAATATTGCATTAGAAAGTTTGGTATTTTTTATTAAATATTTAACAAAATATTAAAAAAATCCAGCGTTATGCAGTTTAGTACATATATTTCTATGAATTAATATAGAAGTTAAAAAGATATTTTTTCTAGTATAAATAATGTACAACATACTGAAACTTATTTTTTAATAGTCATTTATGCACCAAGGGCATATGGCCTGCGCCGTGAAAATTAGACGATAAGGACCCATAAACGCTGGTTGTGCCCGAGGTGCATACAAAATTGTATGTCCCACTAGTCTTAATTAATACATAAAACTTAAGAATATGTCGGCTTTCTTGCAAATATTTCATAAGAGTTTTCAATCTGTTAAATTTTGACCTTCCATAATTATAAAAATCGTATTGTCATACTGAGAAGCAGTAATTTGATTTTGAATTTAAATTAAAAATAAATACAAACAGCCGAGCAACAAAGAGAATAAAGGTGGTCATATTGTAATTTTGTGGCAATAATTGTTCTCAGTATTACAATCGTTTTGTCGTCAAAGTGTTTTGTGTTTTTCAATTGAACTGGAAATGGAAGACGATAAATATTTATTTTCCTATACTCCACCAAAAATTACCAAAGCGACAGAGGCTGTGACGTTGGACTTGTTGCCTCAGATGTTGAAAATATTGTATAAAATATCCGATGTGGCCAGCACATAACTTTCTTATACCAGTATATATGATCCTGAAGTAAAAAAATCAATCTATTTAATTCTTCACTTACCTCAATTAAATTTTAATAGCGTACCTTGAAATGTTTCATTAAAATTTTTAAATAATTAATTATCAGCGTCATTCGATTTTGTCAATAATAATTCATGTCATATATTTTAATAATTTTTTCTTATTGACATTGACATTTTTGTAAGGAAATTAGACATGTCAAATGTCAAACTGTTAAATTTATCCAAACCCCATTATATGAGGTTAAATGTATAAAAAATTTAGGTTTACATCAGCTTTATAAGTAATTGGAAAATATATTTTATTGGCTTGATATAGTAGACATGATTTATTACAGGTTGAAATTGTCGGAACCAGGACAATAGGTTAAAATAAAAGGCTACCTTGCCTACGTTTCGTTTAATATGCTTAAACTTCTTCAGGGCTCAATAGCCAAATAATGATGTAAAATTCCACAACAAAAATTTTTTTTAAAAAAACCATGTCTATAAGAGAAAACAATTTATAAGAACATACATATAAATAGATTCACAATTATTTAAACAACATTATTAAAGTATAAATTAACAAAATACAAACATTTCAAATTGAAAATAATAGCCACAAAGGGTTCGTTAAATATAAAACATTTTTATTTATATGAACATATTTCAATCGTAAAGTATCAAGTTGGAAAAAATTTTTTTTCTAAAAACTTGTTATTTTTATAACATGATAAAAAACTATAATGATAAAATATCAAAATCTAAGTAATAATTGCCTGTAGGAATAACAATTACAAGTCCAATCAATTTGAAAGTCAATAAAATATACATATATGTAGACATTAGACATACCACAGATTAAAATTTAACAATATTCTTAGTCAAAGACCGAAATCAAATAAAATCACACACAGAGCGAAAAGTTGAGGATACAAGATTGATTGCCATTCTAGCATTATCTATAAATAAATATAAATATTAACCAATTTTAAAAATAAAATATTTTTGTAGAAATCCATAAATTATTCAATTAGAATTTATAAGGTTTAAAATAGTATTCTACTTTCAAAACAAAATAATTTAACATATCCCGTATTGACAGAAAACTGCAAAAATCAATATAAACCACGAAATAACACCATATATTAGACATGATTTATAATATTTCATCAACAATATATTTTTTTGTAAAGGCAAGTACAAAAATGTTTGGCCAATTTTCATCATCGAATTTATCATTGTCTTTGGCCTTTAGAACATGTGTACCAAATTTGAAAGCTTTATCTCAAAGTCTGTGGTTGCTATCGCGATACTACAGACATGCAGACAGATTTTTTTCCATAAAGTTATGTTTCTTTATTATAATTCGTTGAGATTCGTCCAAAAATGCAATAAAATTTTTTTTCCCGAAATTGTACCTTTTATCTTCTTTCATTCATTGTGTCTCTTCTAGTAGTACCACATTCACCAAATTTAATGTGTCACCTAAAATGTTGTTGACAATCTAAACTACCAAATTTGGAAAGCCTCCCATTGGTATTTTTTGAGTTATCGCGGATACATACATACACACACACGCACGCACGCACATTTGCCGTGCGCGTGCGTGCGTGCGTGCATGTCTACTATATCAAGCCAATAAAATATATTTTCCAATTACTTAAATAAAGCTGATGTAATCTTAATTTTTTTATACGTTTGACCTCATGAAATGGGTTTAGGATAAATTTAACAGTTTGATATTTGAAATGTCTAATTTCGTTACAAAAATGTCAATGTCAATAAGAAGAACTTATTAAAATATATGACTTGAATTATTATTGACAGTATCGAATGACGCTGATAATTATTTAAAAATTTTAATGAAACATTTCAAGGTACGCTATTAAAATTTAATTGAGGTAAGTGAAGAATTAAATAGAATGATTTTTTTACATCAGGATGATATTTACTGGTATAAAAAAGTTATGTGCTGGCCACATCAGATATTTTTTCAATTAAAATCAGTCTACAGGTCACACATATATAAAGATTCGCACAATTTTGGTTTTAAATCTTTACAAATACATAATCGATCTGCCAAAGTAAATTCTTCATTTAATTTTTTTTTATTCTTGACAACTGCCAAAATTTTTTAGTAAAAATTCAATTTTAGTTAAAAATTATAAAAAATTATAGCTAAAAATCAAATATCCGACTCGACAGATTGATAGAGAATTTCTAAATGAACATTTAAAAAAAGTTTCTGATAACTCTAACTTGAAGATCTGTAGACTGATTTTAATTGAAAAAATGATATTTATTACTACAAATTCAATTTTAGATCAAAATTATAAAAAATTATAGCTAAAAATCAAAAATCAGAATCGACAGATTGATAGAAAATTTCAAAACGAACATTTAAAAAAAGTTTCTGATAACTTTAACTTGAAGACCTGTAGACTGATTTGGGTGGCACAGTGGGGCTTCGTCCCACTGTAAAGTAATACTTTAAGCACTCAAATCAAGAATATAAAGTGATCAATTAAGACCTGTCGTACAACTTTACTTAATTCTTTTCTCCTCTTTGGATTTTTTATTTCTGATGAAATAAAAAACTGTTGTTTTACGTTGATAAAAGTTAAAAGTAAATTAAAGTTTCCTTACATTACATAAGCTTGAAGCCTAAAGGCTTAACTTAATTTTAAAAGTTTCATTCTTTTCGGAATTCCAAGGACATATACTTTGTCATACATATAAAAAGATAAGGTATACAAGGACATTGTTATTACAAATGAAAAACTCTATTTCCTTAAAATGAAACCGAGATACCACCCAAGCACTAATATATTGTGATAATAATTTCAGAAAAGCTAAACAAAGAATTTTTAATTTTGAGCTAATTACCATTTCTGCGTTATCTTAATTGCTACGGAACGTGCAGATATGAGTTTTTTTTATAAAAACGCGTTGAGAATATTGTTTTAGCAATTTCCTTTTTTGTGAGAAAATGTCTTATACATTTACGTTATTTACATTGTAATTTCTTTTCTCTCTTGGCCGTTTCCACTATATAGTTTATGTAACAAAATATTAACAGACATACAATTTGAAAACTTTGTAGCATAAGTTACGAGTATGTAATGTCCAGGTTCATTAAAAAAATGACTTGGCCCTTAAGAAACGTGCAATAAATATTAGACTAAAAATACATGCAGGGTATTTCGCATAAGATTACCAAAGCCCATATCATAACATAACTTCCACTTAAAGGTTTCCAAGAAACTTTTCTCCAAAATTAATGAGGGCTATTTGGAATAGCTCAAAAAGTTTTAGATACAAATTCAAAATATTGAAACCACTGTTTCTTCTTATAATTTTTGGAGATCATTTTCTTATAAGAAATGTTTGCCTCACTTTGTTCGGCTTTATTTTTTTTAAATTTTTTCCACATTTTACTCAACTATTTTGGACACATATCTTAGAGGATTTATATTTCCAGTTCAGGAGTGCAAGTGCTTACAGAAGCACTAATAAGCTTATCTGCTGGCGTGGTGGCTGGCTTTGGTAGCGGAAATAGGCCGATGTTAAATAAGGGATTAAAAAAATAATAATAATTTAATGGCGGGCAGTATTTTTGAATGTATAAATGGACCAATACTTTCCTACTCATAGAAACCGAAATGATAAATTATTCATATTGTGAGGTGGTAAGCGAAGGCAATAGTATAATATCTCGTATAATTTACTCCAATGTTGAATACAAATATTTTTTTTTATTACAAGAACTGGTCATGTCATGTTATTTGGCATGTCCCTACCTTTACTACCCTTCCATGATCAGTAGAGTTGGCATTCGATCCGCAAATCATGGGCGGTGCCAGGTAGAGAAATACCCAAATACGTAAGCGAAACTTGTTTACTATTTTAGTCTACTGTTATGCGTCGAGGTGTCAATAACGTAATTTATTTCTCTCCGTTGTATTGCTGATAATTTTATTTTTTGTATTTTATTCTTGATACTAATTTAATAATAAAGTATGTCAGACCTGCCCAAGGGAAAAAAACGGACATACGCTGACAAAG
>JANEYF010002136.1:0-25118 GCA_029963845.1 Rhamnusium bicolor
TTGCTCAGACATATTCCCGCATATCCAAGCAGCTCGTTCGAGACAATAGTAATTTTATTATTATATTTAAACAGGATGATATGAACCTTCGCCATATATATTCCGATCATGTGTCACCGGATGTAACATTTAAACAGTTCCAAGATATGTGTGCGGAATGTTGGAAAGATAAATATGGATTTCTAGTGATTGACAAGGACAGTGAAATACACGAAGGTCGCTATCGCAAAGGACTTGACAGTTTCATATATCCGTGATGTGTTTTGATTAAAATTTCAATTGTGCTACAGACAGCGTTAAGGTTAGTTCAGTAACAGGAGCATTTATTAGAATTATGAATATCAACAGAAAGGTTCAAAACAGTGAAAAAACTGAGAATGAAAACAGGGATGTAAGTCTGAAACGTCAACTGGTAGAAGCTACAGATGCAGTACGTAAGAAATTCAATTCTATTAAGAACAGACATATAGAAAATCAATTAACACTTGAAAAGATTTATGAGCCCATAACTAAGCCATTAAAGGTGTTATCTTCAGTAGCAGAGGTAAAATCATATGCTCAACAACAGTTACCACCTTCAACTTCAACAACATCATGGGAAAGTGCTAGAAGTATATCTGATAGGTACGATGATGATGGTCAACCACAGGCATCTTTCATGGAAACACCACCATCGTCAGTAACCTCTAGCTCAAAAATTCCTCTTACTAACAGTTTTAAAAAAGAATATGAGGTGGTAAAAAAACATATAGAAAAATTAAAGTCTGGGGATTCCAAATACGATATTTTGTATGGTGTGCGCGTAGATAACTAACACAGATTTAATTGTAAAAACAATTAAATAAATAATTAAAAAAAAAAAGTAAGTCGTGCACGTGATTCGAACCCCGAGCGCCCATTTAAATTGGAATTGGTACGCAGACACGTTATCAGTTAGGCTATTTCGCCGCGGGAACTCGAAGAACATCACTAGTATATAAGCTGAGTTTGAATTTTTAAACGTCATTTTCTCCGAATCGATTGAGCGTTGCGCGTTGCCATTCCAAGGGGTGAACACCCTAAAGAAGTACAATTATTACACGAAGTCTCATCCCAAAATAAATTCCCAAGGTCGTGCCCTCCCCTTGTAAGCAAATTCCTGGATGTTGTAGTTTAATATATCTATCTATTTTTGAGAAATAGAAACGTAGTGTAGAATGTATTTCATATGGGTTTAAAGTAATACTTAATTAAAAATAGTGTACTTATACAATTATATATCTTTACTTCTTGTATATCTTAACTATAATTATTCTCATTTAGTATATTTTAAAAAGAAATATTTGTATTTAGCTGATGTATTTATATAAACACTTGTAAGAAAGAATAAAAATGCACACAATTTGTTTAAATTTTATATTGTTCCTAAATAAATAAATACAAAATAAATTATGTACAAATATAATATAAAATAATATAAATATATACAACATATAATATAATATAAATATATACAAAAAAAAGAAAAAGAAAATTAAAGTGGTAAAGTCTTTTTGGATGCACCATTACAAATAACACAGGCATCGACGGCACCTACGGTTACCGTGTCATCTCCGCATGCTCGACATCGAATTTTTGGTATGTTCCACCAATCTACCGTGGTATGCATACTTCCATGCTGATGTTCAGCGCCCTCGACAACCATGCGGGAATATGATATGTAGCATCTGGTGCACATATAATATTCCCCTTGGTCGATACTGCATATCACGACAAAACCAGCTGTGGCACATACCAATCCATGCTTCCAGCCACCATATATTTTAAATGAAGCGCCATCTCGCTTCCCTCCTCGTCACTGAGGTCAGCCACGTCGGTTTGAACACCTTCGTCCACCTCGATGTCGCCTTCAGCATCCACTTCGATGTCGCCTTCAGCATCCACTTCGATGTCACCTTCAGCATCCACTTCGATGTCTCCTTCAGCCTGTATATCACCACCCTCCTCGATGTCATCATCCATTCCACCAGCATGTAGGTTATGGTCAGCCGCTGCGATGTCCTCATCTATCTCGTCTGGAGCCACAAAATCTCCATGGAACACCCTTCTGTTAGTCACATCTTCTAGAACCAACTCTCTGAGTATTTCAATAATTGAAGCACGAGCCATGATGTTGATTATAGCAAGACAACTAATTTTCACATAACAGCCTCCCACATATATAACAATAATGAAATGTGGTGGGGCTATTTTATGGAGGGGATATTTTGTAGTGGGGTCATTTTGAGAGTAATTGAAATGTTCATACTTAGTCACAGACTGTTCCGTAGTATCGTTGAAGTCGGTTGTGTTATAATTAAACAAAAAAAATGTGTGACATTATTGAAATTGTTGAGGCCGACTCAACGACGTCGCCATTATCGTCTCGTGCAAATAGTCCGTCTGCATGGAGTATTGATACGGTACTTATCGATAATGAGTCGGATGAGAGTACCATGATGGAACCTGACTCCACCACTGGACCAGAAAGTCCCGACTTCTCTGATGGTAAGAATAAATGTACATTACACTTTTCTAATTATTAATTTTGTTTTCTTTACTTAGAGGAATCCCTAGACAGCAATGGGCGTCCATTTATTGGAGATGATGATAGTGACGAATCAACAGATGGTAAGAATAAATGTTCAACATTGTTTTAAATACTATTTTTTTTATTCATTACCTACAGAAGAAGAATTAGAGGCCGTCGTGAGAAGGGCAAGGGCAAAATTGGAAGACGAGGTGAGAAGGGCAGAGGATGAGGATTCGTCAAGCTCGGATGATGGTAAGAAACATGATTTTTTCTTTTTTTTTTATGTTAATTCATTTGTTTGTACAGATATGGAGCGACAATAGAAAATAATTATAGTTTTAATTTTTAAATAGTATTTAAGTATAAATAAATATAGTTAAGTTTTAGTTTGTAAATAGTATTATAAGTACACATAAATATAGTTATGTTCTAATTTGTAAATAGTATTATAAGCACATAAATAAATATATATACATATTATACAAAATGTCTTTTTTTATAATTAAACATAAATAATTAATGTAAGTAAATTCATGTACAAATGTGTTAAAATAAAATACACATAAAAGTACTTACAAAATCATACCCCTATAACTTAATGAATATCTATAGAAAAATAAAAATGTGTGAACAAATAATCATATTCTTTGTATAAAATACACATAAAACATTTTATAATTAAAAATAAATAAGTAATATAGGTAAATTCCTGTAAGTACGTACCTATTTATTAAAATAAAAATGCACAGAAATGTGCATGTGCAAAATTTTGTAATTATAGCTAAAATAGATATCTATAGAATATAAATTGTGATCAAATAAAGTTATATTCTTTGTATAAAATAAATACCGTAAACAAAGCACATAAAATAAATTCAGTTTTTATGTAATAATAACAACGCATTCAAATAAATCTATTTAAATATTTTATAATTAAAATAAGTAATCAATGTAAATAAATTCATGTACTCGCATATTAAAATAAAAGCATATAGAAAGATACATACAAAAATTACGTACATTACAATTAAAATAAATAACTATAGTAATTAAAATATGCCAACAAATAAAGTTATATTATTTTTGTAAAATAAATAATAATTCAACACATAAAACGTAATTATATATGGTACATAACAATATCAACATAAAACGTCTACCGAGTATTAGGTGTAAGTAAAAATATTTCATAATTAATCAATGTAAATAAATTCATGTACTCACATATTAAAATTAAATGCATCTAGAAAGATACATACAAAAAATTATATACATTACAATTAAAATAAACAACTATAGTAATTAAAATAATATGCGAACAAATAAAGTTATATTCTTTTTTGTAAAATAAATAATAATTCAACACATAAAACGAAATTATATGAGGTAAATAACAATATTAACATAAAACGCTAACCGAGTATTAGGTGTAAGTAAAAATATTTCATAATTGAAATAAGTAATCAATGTAAATAAATTCATGTACTCGTGTACTAAAATAAAATGCATATAGAAAGATACATATAAAAATTATGTAAATTACAATTAAAATAAATAACAATAGTAATTAAAAATATGCGAACAAATAAAGTTATATTCTTCTTTGTAAAATAAATAATAAATGAACACATAGAAAGAAATTATATACAGTAAATAACAATGTTAAGTAACAATGTAAATAAATTCATGTATCCGATTATTAAAATAAAATGCATATAGAAAGATACATACAAAATTATCTATATTACAACTAAAATAAATAACTATAGTAAATAAATGTGTGAACAAATAAAGTGGTATTCTTTGTGTAAAGTACATATATTTATATTTATTCATTAATTCAAGTTTTGTAATATCTATTTAAAAGAAAATCTGAATGAATATATTGTAGACAAAAGATGTGGTAGAAATAAAGTGTCCGGCGCTCGCTTCACCCGGTACCAACCTACCTGCACAAAGGTTATCGGAGTATAGTTGACCTTTTCGACCTGCTCGAGATACGTTTTACCTGAAGTACATTATGTTGAAATTTCGGATGACACAAAGATCTTGTGGACAGTCGGATAGCTCAGTGATTGAGCGTCGGGTTTGGAACCGAAAGGTACCAGGTTCGAATCTGGCTGTCCCCAGAAATGGCATGGAGTTGGGTGGCGCCATTCCTGGTTTTCCTATTTATTTTTATAGTGAATTTGTTTTTACTCATAACATTAAATTTTAGTGACAATTTTATTACATAATGTAACTATAGTTTTTATTTATTATTATACATCTAAACTTACATATAATATTTATATATATACTTATATCTAAAATATGTTTTTATGCATAATGCCTTTTTTATTTTATTTTTTTTTTTGGTGCATTACTGTTTTTTTATGCACAATGCATTTTTTTGTTTTTTTTAAGTTTTTTTGTGCTTTTCTTTTATTGTTTTTTTTTTTTTTTTTTGTTTCTTAACCTAAATAAAATATAACTAACATACATAACTAACAGATATAACTAACCTAACAATTTACATAATATACTAACTTATAAATAACTCTCCGTCCCGTGTGCAAGTGCCTAATCAAATTTTAAATCTCTCTTCACAGTCGCCAACGCTCTTGTGGACTTGTCCAACTCGATACGATGACGTGCAACCCCGGCTAACAACTCGTTTGCCTGTCGCGTCAATTCAGCGGCCTGACGCAACATTTCGTTAGCCTGGCGTTCCACATCCTCGTCATTTTGGACAATCCGCAAATTCTCCTCATGTGTTCTCCTAAGTTGACCAAAGTAAACAAGGAAGTTATTGTAAGCATTTCTACTGTCAACTTGTGAGAACACCGCCGACTCTGTGTCAGAATCCGTATTCACAGGATTGAGATTCTGACATAAAATCGGCTCTACCTCAGTTGGTGTTGGCGGCAACACCGCACTATTAGAAGGACCGGCTTCTAATAGTGCGGTGTTGCCAGAACCCACAGTCGAAGATCTAACAGATGATTTTACCTGCGGCTTTTTACCCGATGCTGGATGTTTATCTTTTTTTTAATGTTTTATTTGAGACCGGGCTCAAAGCTGCAGGTATAATAATCTGTTGTACATTGCCGTCCTTCTGAGAATTATCCACCTTTCGTTTTTTTAGATGCGGGTGAAGCCCGACTACAATTCTCAGGTTTCCAATTCTTAGAAGGACGGCTTGATTTCGACTGTGACTTAGACGACGCCGACGACGACATTGATATATTTTTAGTGCCAATTGGCACGTTCTTTTTTATATTATATCTTGGCTCTTTAACAAAATCGTCGTCGGAGTCATCACTAGACGTCACCAATGAGATAAGAGAGAGACGTGTTCGTTTACGAGTATGAAGAGGTCGCGAATCCTGATGCCCTGACTTAGAGGCTGCTGATTTGTTGCCATCTTTTTTTTATTAGTCAACAAACCTTCAGCCTCTCCCTCAAGGTTTTTAGCAATGGCTTCCACCGCTTCAACGACGGCCGCGACATCGGAATTATTTCCTAGATCACGGTCTTCGATATGAAGAACTGGAAACTCTGCCACATCAGGATTGTCTAAAAGCGGCATGTGTAGGTAGGCGCCATGTTCTTTTTGTGGTGTGCCTTCGCGTACCTGCGAAGTGCCTCCAGCAGTTGCAGCATTTTCCGTATTTAAACATATATCCTCTAGGATATTTATCCCAGAGGATGGCATTGGCTCAGTAGAATTTGATGCACCGGCATTCAAACAGATGTCCTCTATGATTTTAATCCCAGAACGTGGTGGCATCTGTTCTTCGCCTTTTGGTGCATCTTTTGTAATATTTTGTGACGCCTCTGCCAAAGGGTCAGGGCGTACACAAGAAAATGCTGCTAACAGTTGTAAATAATTTAATTCTATAGCTGCTGGAGTACCAGCCGAACTTTGGCGTCTACCACCACACACTTTTTTATTTTCTCTTACCATTTTTGAAATTGAATTTATTTTAACACAATTGCACAGATAAAATCACTGCTTGCACACTTGCACACAACACAAAGGTTCGAGACGGAAAGAATGTTAGTATCGTCTCAAATGCTGACTAACGCTAACTCTCACCCCTCCAACTCCCACTACAATGAGAGAAAGGGTAATCAATCTTGGCTCTCATTGGCTGAAATGATTACGTCACGAAAAAAGCCAAGCTTTAACCCTACTTACTCCCCCACTCCTGGCTCTCATTGGCTTAAACTAACCCACGCTACATAGTGAAGCCAAACTTTCGGCGACTACAGCGACACCTTGCCCACGATACCAAGTGGCGTCATCGATAGAGGCGCCATCTTAAACCCTTCAACGACACAACTACTCTTAGATGGTAGAGTACTTCTTATAAGGCTACATGAAATAATTGTTTACTGCAATGACATGACATGAATGTCCTTTTAAGCAACCACAGCGACATCTCGCCTACTCTAAGAAGTGACGTCAAAGATTTTATCGACAGCAATGACATCTTAAACTCTCCAACAACTACGCATAACATAAAACTACATGAAATAATTGTTCACTGCTATGACGTCAGATGAATGTTTTTTTGTTTCATAGGTTGAAAATTTTATTCAGTTGTAATTGCAATTTTTTGGATATCCCACACCACTAAAATACAATAGTTTCTGTTTCAAATATATTTTATTCTATTAAACAATACATGTAAATACTACAATTACTTCTACTTATATTATGTTACATTATGCATATGTCAAAAATAAGGGTGTGAATTTTCCAGCATCATAAATGTTTCAAGCTCTTAACTTTTACGTTAAATAACAATTTTGAATTATTGACTTAACTCAGCTATTGCCGCAAGTAAAGCATCCAATTTCTCATTTTTTCTTACAACACCAACATCATTTATGGCGGCCATCAGCCACTGTATATTTTGTTCTGGCTCACTCTGGAAAAATAATATATCAGAATGACCCCAGGGCAAAGTTTTAGTTGTGTTGGGAATAACAAAGCGCTTATTATCATGTTGAGACAACGCCACTTTGTTGATTAGTACGGTACAAATATCGTGCAGGCAGCTTCGAAACGTGTTCATTTTTCTAAATATTAGACCTCCTTGTTCAACGATCTTTTTTATAGTCATCTATTGACAGCTGTTTTTGAATAACTGATCTCTTCACACCTTTGGCTTTTTTTAGTTCATTACCAACAGATTGTACGCAATAAGCTTTTGCCCCTGTACCATAGAAACTAATTATTGGGTCCTCCGGAAACTCATCTTTAAAATTGCCCAAAATAGGGGGGCCTTTGGGAACATTAAAATTATTTACATCTTTGTAATTACTTGTGTCGAATCTTTCATGGTTCTCTATTATAAAATCGTAAAAGTTATCTGTAATAGTTTTAATAATCAAAGAATCTGTGTCCGTGTATAACAAGGAGGCATTTTCACCAATTTTTTTTTTAATTACATCATAGTAAAAACTATACAGCACCGTTTTAGACAATTCCAAGATACAAAAACCAACGTAAATTGGTTTGTTATATACAACCTTTAGTTTACCCATATGGATAGCCACAAAATCTTCGGTAAATATTGAACATGTTTTAAAATTAGGGCGCGTTATTAAATTATTCGCGCCTTTACTACGTCTAATATTCTCCCAGTGAGTAACCAGCTTTATATCGGTTCTATTGTCTATATTCTCCATTGTTTTTCCAAAAACAGCATTGTTCATTAATTTATATTGGTCTTTTTCAAATTTATTTGTAGCTTTATTTCTCATATCCGTATTCAAGTCAATATATTTCTTTAGCCAAGCTGATTGGTTGAATTTAAGAACTCTATGTGTTTTTATAACCATCAAACCGTTATTAATAGCTTGTTTCAGATTTATATAGTGTACAACATATCGTTTCTTATCATTTAAATTTGGTATTAATTTTGTTAATTTTGATTTTGATTCGGGTGGAACAATACTTTCTACTAGAAATGGGAGGTCTGAATGCAAGTCGTGCAAATCTTCTGGATAATGTATGTCTACTTCAAGAACATACCCTTTGGGTCTTTCATCTGAAATATTCATAATATCTAATTGCATTATTTCCCCTTCGAAGAGCCACTCAAATCCACTAGTCGGCAATAGTTGCGACATACTATGACCATATAGGTTTGTCGCGTCGAGATATGTAATGAATGATGATGGTTCGTTGGGGTCATAATTGGGTAAAAATTTATTGTTTGCAATGTGCTTCCTCTCTGAACATTGGCTAAGTCCTCCGCGTATGCCGCGCTTAAAAAAGTGGATCATATTTATGTCTGTTAACAGTTGTAACTGTACTCCGGTTAGTTTTAACATGGCATCCCACGATAGACCTGGGGCTGTATAATATTGAGCTGGATCTAGTTTGTATTTAGCCAAACAAATTCTACGAAAATTTTCAAACACATCGCATAAAAGAAGTACGTCTGATTTCAAATAAAGGTCTGAATAGTCACCCAAATTCTGGCATCCAAACAAATTCCACACATCATTAGCTCTTTGGTAATCCCTGTCTGATATGTGTTGTTCATTTAAGTTATCGTAAAATTCCGCCTTAGAAGGCAATTCTGAATTATTTAGTTTCTCCAAACTATCCACAAAACTATAAGGAAATACACCCTTTTGTCTCATTAACTTAAATTTTTCGTTATCATCATAAAAACTTCTCGTTACCATCAATTGATTATCGGATAAATTTTCTCCTAAATTTTGTAACGATGCCGATAAAAACTTAAAACTATCGATAAATCGTAGTTGTACAAGTTTCTTTTCTTTTCCCCTTTATTATTGACGTAATCATGCATGTAAAGATGTTTTGTGAAGGATATGTATTTTTCTTTATTTTGTGCAATTACATCCACTCTATCCTTATGCGCACACAGCTCTTTAATAAATAAGTGCGTGTCGTACGAGCTTGTATTGTGTAGTATAACTGGTATAAAATTTGGTAATTTATAATTTAAATTACAGATAAAATGTGTTGCGCCGAATCTTATTTTGCCGGTTAAGTGGCAATGGTCTCTTACTTTCACATCGTTACCTGTAAAAGGCTTCCCACATATACCGCAAACGGTGGCATTCTGAAAGTCTTTTCTTTCTTGTAGTGTGAGTTTAGCCATTGGGACCATATCTTTCATATGTCTATTATAGACATCCCTTATATCAGCCTCGATACGGGATACAAATACTTTTGCTGCGTCAGACCCTCGATACAGTTCAAACTTGGAGAGAGAATTGTCAAAAGAACATTTTATTAAATAGGCGAAAGAGTAAGGTTCATGTTTAAATGTTTTATTACTATAAGAGCATTCGGGATTTGGTTCACAGGTATCAATAGGTTTTAGAATGGATTCAAAATCAGCATATACCACGAATGGTACATTCATTTGTTTCTCAAAATTTTCAAATTTTAATATGTTTTCGGGCACCTGTTTACCGTATTTATCAATTCGAAACTGTGTCGAGGGTGTTGTTGTATAAACATGATTACAATCATGCCTCTGGTGTTGGAACAATTGCTGTTCATTATAAAAATATAATAAACAACCGTCACAAATGTATTTTTTATGTTCGTGCGCAGAAATCTGTGAGAAAACTAACTTAGACAAATCTTTTATCCAGCAATAGTGAGTATTAGCACAATCTTTATTACAATGGTGATTTACGCCACAATCGCCAGAAATTAGTAACAAATTTACATGCACATGTTGTTTTGTCTCAGAATAACGCAAAGGTCCAACAACCTCAAACTTTATTCTATTATTTTCAAATTTCTCTTCCAACCCGTACACATTAATTGAAATATTGTTCATTTCCTCAAATTTTGAAATATCTCGCAATTTTACTGGAAAATTCATACCTGTTACATTTAAAACTCTTGAAAAGTGTGGATATGAAGATGTCTCAGATGTATGACCATTTGCAGGGTACAATGCTGAAGTTACAGCCCAAGCAAAACAACACTGATCTTGATTTTGAACATTTACCACCGCCTTCTTATTTTCAATGAACTTTGGTAATTTAATGTACGACGAACCACCCAGTGGATTATATTTGTTCACATTAACTTCGACAAATGCAATTCGTTCGAGGGCCCATCCTAAAAATAATAAATAAATGTAAATTATTCTGTTCTTACTTTAATGAATATATACACACCTGAATCACGTTCTTGAAACTCTGTAGTTTGGGTTATCATCATATCCACAAAAGTATTCAAAATATCACCCAAATTCATAGATTTATCCAAAATTCTGTTAGAAGTATTAAATGATTTCATATCGGACAATTCTTGTGTATGTAATATATATGTGGCAAACGTCTCCATATTTACTTTTACTATTTTATGAATCCTCAGCACTTCTTCCAACAGATTTAAAATTTTGTCTTATTTCATTGAAGAACATTACATAGTCTGCATGATTATTTTCACTATGCACTCGATATGTTACAATCCTGTTCTTGAAAGCACTCTGGACAATTTGTACACCATCTAACAAAGGAACACATGAATTTGTCCTATGTTGTACCGTCATTCTATGGGAATTCATTTGCACCGCACTTAGAGTTACATTACAACAATTACATGTTTGCATGTATCTAGATGTTGAAGGAATCGAATCCAGTTTAGACTGCTTTGCTGCAGGCCCATTATCATGTAACTTTGTACATGACTGCCTCTGATGACGACGCAAATTATCTCCACGTGTAAAACTTGCACCACAAGAAACGCACGTATACATTTTAGCCTTTATGATAGAAGATTAGCACCACAAATGATCGTCTGTTTACTCCTCTCCCTCTTTGATAATAATACATTCAATAACCCCCCACTTTAATTACTCCCTTCACTCTAATTACTCCCACCGATCTCATTACCCCCCGCACTCTAATTACCCCTTCTAATTACCCCCGCACTCTAATTACCCCCTCTAATTACCCCGCAGTCCAATTACCCCCTCTAATTACCCCCGCACTCTAATTACCCCCTCTAATTACCCCCCACCACCGCCATTAATACCCTACTACTCAGCGATGCTTTTCACCATCAAGTTGAGCTTTGCTTAAAAAAGAATGAAGAAAGTATATGACCACTGATTTTAAACAGTGCGTACAAAATGCTAATTCTGGAAAACCAAAGGTTTTTGAAATGAAACATTTTTATACTTTTGCGGATTACACATCGCAATACAGACTAAAAAATATTATACCAAGACCATACCTTAGTGATATGGTGTGTGTTAGGTTCGAAAGAGGTCAGAGATACATGAAATATAAGACCAGCTTTAGTTCCGAATTCATAGAAGTAAATTTTCTACTCACTAAATTTATAACAGGAACATTGCTACCCCCAGTGAGTAAACTACATGAAAGAGGAATTTCACAAGAACGGAAGCAAAACTTGTTGGCCAAGTTGAAGGACATTATCCCAAAAAATCGATTAGTGTTTTGGGAAAATATAAGTTGAAAATGAAGACAATTTGGATTAGAATTATTATTATTGTCTATTTGAATCGTTTACTAATCCAAATTTTCCTCAGATTGAACTTCCGCTCAACTTTTGTTTTGCATTAAATTTTAGTTGTTTTAGTAGAATCAGGTACCGTCGTTTTTTTTAATAGATTTTTAAGTTTTAAGTAGAATTTGACATTTTTGTATCTGTATTTGATGTAGTAATAAACTTATGTTTTGTAGCTACGACCATTTATTTTCATATATTTAAAAATAAATTAGTGAAAAAAGTCGTAACTGCCATTTCTTTTGTGGTTACTGCTATTTCCCAATGTTGTACCTTTCAAAAAAATAGAACTTAAGTTTATAAGAAACGTCCCGCAACTTGCTTAAAAATTCAACTCAAAATAAGAAAAAAATGGTAAAAGTCATAAAACCCTCCTTGAAGGCTCGGGCACACGGGTTTAGTTGTTGGCGCAAGTAACTAAGGCAAGTCACTATCTTTTCCTACTCGTCTTATGTGAACAGGCATTCCAGTAGCGAGTAGAGTAACTTGACCTAGTAGCGAAGCCAGGCAAGTACTAAAAAGGATTTGAATATACTAAGAAGCAAGTGCAACCCTTGCACCACAATTTTTACTGGACTGGATACTAAACTATGCACTAAACTCGTTTGAACCTGTTGGCTAGTAGTAAGTAACGTTCTAGTAAGTGAACTTGTATTAAAAGTTATTGTCGCTGTTTTGACTCGCTTTTATAAAGTGTTGTGGCATTGATTTAAATTTAAAAAACATTTAAAATGGCACGGTGGGACGAAACAACTACTGTGAAATTTGTGCAGTATTATGGCGAATATCCCTGCTTATGGAAAACGGATGATTTGCAATATCATAATAAACCGGCCAGGGACGCCGCATTGGGAGAAATTGTGGACAAAATGATATGGCCGGTTTCGGTATAGCCGAGGGAAAAGTTAAAATAAAAAATCTAAGATCGACATACTCTCAGGGGCTCACAGAAATTGAGAAGAGCAAGAAATCTGGGGCCGGGGCCGCAGACGTATACACCCCAAGTCTGAAATGGTTTTACATTATGCAAAGTTTTATGCAATAGGTGCAATTGAAAAGGCAAACCACAACAAACTTTGTAAGTATCTATTTATTTATAATAACTGATTATAGTTCACTACAATAATGAATAAGAAATAAACAGTAGAATATAACATTTATTCTGGTATTTAATTTAGTAAATCATTCGATATTGCCAATCAACTGCGCCTTTATCAGCAAAATAATCAGCATAATTGTTTCTCTTATTTTTTGCGGTCGATTGTGAGTTGGGTCCTCCAACGCGCCGTACTGTGGGAAGTGGTGTTCCAATTTCTGATCTCCATGACCCCAAAACAATAGTTAGGCTAAGCGCACATTGAAACGCAGGCGACGCAGGCGACGCAGGCGGCGCAGGACAGCACAGCACAGGTTTTTGTATTCAATAGGTTTAAATGCACGTGCGCAAATTAAGATGCAGAGCAGGGCAGGGCATAACTAGGTCGCGAAGAACCTGTTTAGCTCAGTGTTCGGGACACAGTTTCTTATGCAACGTGCCACGATTTTTGCATTGGAACGCGTTACGAAATGCATGAGGAACTAATTGAGGCAGTTCGAAACCGAACGGTTTTATATGACACTAATAATCCTGATTACATGAGATCTAAACTGAAAGACGAAATATGGAATGAAATTGCCAAAAAGGTTAATTTAAAAGTCGGTAAGTACTTTTATCATTTATTATATCCTTGATTAATATTCCTGGGATTTTCGTTGTTAGAAATAAAACATTTTGTTTTTTTCTTACGTTTAATTAAACCATCTTTAGGACACTATAATTATTAAAATATATAAAAACGTATACACTGTAATAATAGTTTGTCTATATACCAGTGGAAAAAATAAAAATATTTTATTTCTAACGACCGAGAATCCCAGAATATTAATCAATTTAAAATCAACGGCCAAGAAAATACACAATATATTTTATTATATCCAGTACTAAATACACAAGTCAGTGGCGTAGTTCCTGGGGTATAGTTATAATCTTATTAATATTTTCCACTTGAAATGCTATCTTTTTGCCAAGGCACACTTCCTCCAGCGTTGAAGTATTGGGTAAACTTTTGTCGCACTGAAAAAGCGCTCGATGCACTTCTACTATTGTTACGGTGTAATGGAAGTAACTGATTCTCAGGCATTTTATTAACTGATGTGTCATCTACATTATTTGAAATTGTACGATTTCTTAAATAGTTGTGTAGCACACAAGCTGCTTTTACAACATTATCAACGCTTTCAACTTTGATTTCAAATGGTTTTCTAAATATACGAAATCGCGAAGCTAGTATTCCAAAAGCACATTCAACGGTCTGCCGTGCCCGTGACAGTCTGTAATTGAAAATTTGAGTTACATAATTTCCAGTGACACTTTTTCTAGGATAAGGTCTCATTAAATTTTCTGATAACGGAAATGCTTCATCTCCTACAAAAACGTATGGTATGAGATCTCCAACTGTTGGTAGCAATGCAGGTTCCGGAAGCTGTAAAGTTTGATTCTTCATTCTTTTTTGCCAACACACTAGTAGAAAAAATATTACCATCACTAAATCTTCCCATTGACCCTACGTCAATTGTAATAAACTTATAGTTTGCATCAACAGTAGCTAACAAAACCACAGAGAAAGTCTGTTTATAATTAAAATATGAAGATCCAGTTTTTCCTGGTTTTTTAATCATTAAATGTTTGCCATCGAGGGCTCCTATACAGTGAGGAAATTGCCATTTTTGTTCAAAGTCTACTGCAATACTTTTCCACATTTCTGTGGTAGGTTCTGGTAAATACAACGGTTGCATATTTTTCCATATGGCAAGTGACACTTCATTAACAATATTTGACACGGTTCGATCCCCCATTCTATAACTGTAAGCAATACTTTTGTAACTATCTCCGGAGGCCAAATATCTGTAAAACAAAATATTATATTGATACTTTTCTATATAGAAGTAATTTTAACCGTAAATTATATTGCAGGTGCTGATGCAAAAAATGCTTGGCTCAAATTAAGAAATTGTCATAGAGATGCACTACGGAGGCAACGAAAATGTTTCAAAAGTGGAGCCGCTGCGGTAGTCGTTAAACCATGGAAATTTCAGAAGCAAATGGAATTTCTAGTCCCATATATGGCAAACAGATCTCGATGTGGTAACATAGGTGATGACAGCGATTATGAAGAATCACAAGAACAGGCCGAAAATACAGAGACTGAAAATGTCGAGGAAAATGTAGACACTGAAAATGTGGATACAGAAAATACTGTGAATGATAATGCAGAGATTGACGGCGTGGAGGTTGAAAATAGTGAGCATAATGAAGATGATAATAATAGGGATAAAACTGAGAAATCTGTCAAAAGTCCGGCCACTCCATCTAGTTCGAGTACTCTTACTTCTGTACCAAGAAATAAGAGATTTAAGAAAGATGATATTGGAAGCGTTTTGAAACAGTCTATACAACGACATGAACAAAGGGCTCAAGATAGAGCACTTGAGAGAAAGAAGTTAGAGCAACTAAAAGCGCCAAGTGAACATCTATACCATTTCTTCATGTCGATGTACGAAATAACCAAAACTATGCCACCAGCATCTCAACACCTTGTGAGAAATAATGTATTTCAAGCAGTATCACAGGTGGAGGCTGATCTCTTGAACACTACTAGTGCAGAACACATTCCCACACACTTCCAATATCAACAACCTCGATTTAATCAATCTAGGAATTCATTCAATCGATTCACATACAACCCTAGTACATCCTCCAACAGTGCGCTCAATTCTCCTTACTCATCTATCAGTACACCCCTCTCATCACCCCCGCCATGTTATGAAAATGATATGACATCCCCAACACCATCTACTTCTGGAAATCTAATAAACTATATTAACAACTTTTCGGAATAGATATACAGATGTTAATTTGCCATAACACGAATTTTATCTTTTTTAAGTACTTTTATAAATAATAAATAACCTACCTTAAGAACACTGCTAGTTTTTCTCTACTTCCAATAGGAATTTGGGCGTTACATCCTTCAGAGTAAATTGTATTTTCTATTATACTATGCACTTCATTAAATTGAATTCGATTTAAGCGAAAGTAGTTTGTAAATCTACTGTCTGAAAATTCAGAAGTTAAAGTGAATTCCCCATGGCTTCTTCTTTTTTCCATATAGCTACTTTTCCAAATTGATTTTCTTCTTTTTGCCATATCGTACACTAACATGTTTATTTCCATGTCTGCATCAGAATCTGATTCTGAACTTAAATCAAATTGTTCAGCCATTTAAATATATTTTATAATTACTTTACTTAAAAATAAAAATTGAACGCAGTCAACAAGTCAACACAGACGACACAAAACTGTTTGGCAATATACGCTCACTCTGTGTGATGAACCTGCGTGCAGTTATTTCCTGTATTGTGCTGCCCTGCGCCGCCTGCGTCACCTGCGTCTCAATGTGCGCTTAGCCTTACTGTCGCAATGTCTTCTTCATCAACAGAGCCTCTTGGCATATAACTATTGGGTGAGGTCTGTCTTAACCAGTTGTGCAAAGTACACGCAGCTTTAACTAGTTTATCAACTGTATCGACGCAGCAGTTAATAGGTTTTTCAAATAATCTAAATCTGCTGACAAAAATTCCAAATGCATTTTCTGATATGCGTCTAGTCCGCGATAGTCTGTAATTAAATAGTTTTTCTTTCATCGTTAGAGCTGCAGTACGAGCATATGGTTTCATTAAATAGTTTTTAAGCGGAAATGCATCATCTCCCGCAATAACCCCCGACTCAGGTAGTACATTATTCTCTAAAGCGTCAAATATTGTGCAACTACCAAATACTTCACCATCAGACGCCCTTCCAGATGAACCTATGTCCGTATACCAAAAGCAGTAATCGTGGTCTACGATGGCCATTAATATGGCACTATTAACTACTTTGTAGTTAAAAAATTCGCTCCCGCTATTTGCAGGTTGCCTGATTTGTATGTGTTTACCATCAATCGCTCCATAACATTTACGGAAATTCCATCTTCCATTAAAACCTCTTTCTATATTCTTCCAGCCTGTATTACTTTTTGGTACTTGAAGAAAAAAATCAATAATTAATTATTTGTTCAATCCATTTCCAGCAACCATCAAGAGGCAATACTGAAGAGGGCACTCAAGAGCTAGTTGATAATAGCAACAATCAGGCCGACGATCTTACAGCTGCCGAGATTAATGAGACTAACAATATATCTGTTACCGAAATATCCACAAATGCAAACAAGAGAACCCATCCACTAGAACATACACCGTCGAAGTTTGTCAAATGTACAAAGATTAAACAAATCACCGAGGCCGTAAAAGAATTAAAGAGTTTGAATAACACTTTGAACCAGACTCAAGGTAATAATGAGTGTGGCATTTTCGGAAACATGTTGCTATGCAACTTAAACAATTACCAACGGTACTATTTCTGCAGGCCCAGCAAGATATTCAAAACATCTTGACAAATTACAGATTAAGGACACAAACAACTGGTTCTACCACTGTTTCGGGGATTACATACAGCTCTTCCCCCAATTATATTTATCCTGCAGGATCAAATTGTTCATCCCAGTTCACCCCAAGAACTACGCCTAGCCTGGGAAATGATACTGCTTATATCGCCGAGTCGCCTCTGGGAAGCCCACAGTTGCAGGGAGATATTATTTCACAGGCCTGGATACTAATTACGATTAAGTTACTTTAAATTTATAATATTTTTACCTCTCTTTGCACTTAATAAGTATAAATAAATGATAAAAAAGCTTAGTTTTTTTCTATTTACCTTTAAGTAATTCTGTAGACAATGAGAAATCGCATCGCACACTTCTAGTATAAGCGATGCTATATCTGACTTCGACACTCGGTAGAATAATTGTCGAAATCTGTAACTGCTCCCTGAAGCTAAATACGTGAGAGTGATTTCCAGTTTGATTCTGGCAGGTAAAGCATCCCTCATAAAAGTATCTTTTCGTTGTATCATTGGAGTGATCATAGCCAACAAATTGTCAAACAATTCGGGGGACATACGCATGCATAATTTGAATTCTGACGGATCTTCTGTGTGTAACTCCTTCAAAATTAAATCCGAACATCCCAAATGTTTTCTTTCAATCCATTCTCTTGCAAATATTTTATCCTTTTTAAGAAGCTCCTCTTCTAGGCTATCAGCACATTCTTGCATTAACTCTTTCGAAACTTTTTTAATTACTTCTCTGACATGGTATTTATTAATATTATCCACGTGTGAACATTTACTGTAACAAAACTGAAGACAGTCAAGTGACTTGCCTTAGTTACTTGCGCCAGCAACTAAACCCGTGTGCCCGAGCCTTTACTCAAAAACAAGTAAAGTGCAGTTACGACCCTCTTGCTCAGCACGGCAGTGCTGTATGGTCTGTACGGTCTTAGATATTTTGTATTTCATATGTTATGTGTTGTTAATTCTGTTTAAAAACCTAAATTCGCATATCTCATTTTAAAATTAAATGAAGTTATTTGTTTTGGACGTGAGAGTGTTACTTATTAATCGTCCTACAACGTGGTAATAATACTATAGATGAAAATCGAAATGAAAGTGGTGAAAAATATTCTGAAAATGAGCACATGATGTTACATCTGTTTCTCAAAAATTAAAATGTGCATGTTGCCCTGTGCATAAAAATGGTATGTATTGTTATTTACTATAGGTAACAAGTTGTTGGTTTAATTACTATAAATGCAAGTAGAATAGGGGTTAATATATTACTTGCTAATATGGATTTTAAATTATACAACATATTTTGCAGTCAGTGTTAAAATTAGGGATGCACCAAAGTGGAATTTGGTCGATTAACGAATATTCATTTGATAATGTATGCCAATACCTTGACGATTTTTGAGATTTTCAATATGCTCTCACTCACAGCACATCCATTTCGGTAAACACAAACTTATTGACAACAAATGTCAAAAATTCATGGCATATCCACAAAAAGCTCACTGTAAATATTTATAACTAATTGTCTTCTTTATTTTCCTTCAATTTCCTCTTTAATTAATTTAAATAAACCTATCAAATAGATTATTTCTATTCATTGATTAGTAATCTATAGAAATATGTGAAAAAACACGATGTTCCATTTGAAATAAGAAAGTTGAGGTTATTTCCAGCGAAACCTGACATGACAATTAACTGTTGACCTGCCAAAATAAGAGATAATATTGTGTCGAGCAATTCTCCCTGATATGTCTTAGTTATATTTCTAAAACTAACGGAGATATCGTACCGTTTCGGTACTTTATGCTAACCCTGTATATAAACAAAAATATTTTTTTAACGAAAACAAAATTTACTTACAGATGGATATCTTCGACAGATTATTGCTCAACAAAATTTGCTAAAAGAAATTATACTGGGGATGGCAGATACTGTAGAAAAAATTGCGTCCAATAAAAGAAAAGACCTGGACTTGGATGTGGTCAGTAAAAGTCTATTTAAAAAATTTAATTTTCCTTTGAAAACTTCCCAGGAATTTGAAATTGATCTCAATACATATTTAGAAAATGAGGAAAACTACAAATTTGCTGTAAGTTATTATTACTTTTGTATGTTCTATTCTCTTTA
Source organism: Rhamnusium bicolor (assembly GCA_029963845.1). Classification (NCBI taxonomy): domain Eukaryota; kingdom Metazoa; phylum Arthropoda; class Insecta; order Coleoptera; family Cerambycidae; genus Rhamnusium; species Rhamnusium bicolor. The sequence continues at coordinate 19,756 of JANEYF010002136.1, forward strand.
AGAAAACTATTTTCCTTTTAATGGCTAATTTTCTTGTCTAAATTATTTATTACAATTTGGGCTTATATTATTATTGTATTTCTTATCGTTATTGAATATATTGTTTTAAACTTGATTTTTGTTGAAGGTATCTGAAATATCCCGGCTTGGTGGAAAAGATATTATTGAATTTCTGAGAAGGAATGTGAATCTACTGATATCCAATGAATTAGCTCTACAATACAGTTGATATGAGAAAAAAACAATAAAGCGTCTTGCAATCTAAAAATGGCACAGAAGCCTATAAGCTTCTGTGCCATTTTTAGATTGCAAGACGCTTTATTGTTTTTTCTCATATCAACTGTATTGTAGAGCTAATTCATTGGATATCAGTAGATTCACATTCCTTCTCAGAAATTCAATAATATCTTTTCCACCAAGCCGGGATATTTCAAACAAAAAATTTTAGTTTTTCTCTCTTTGCAAAATCTTATTTTACATATAGAAAATTATAATTTTTTACTTTTCAGAAAAAAAGTTACTCTTTATAAAAAGTCTTGCTTACCTGCAAACTGAGCTCAGAATGTTTTATAATTAATAAAATTATTTTGAAAATAGAATCCTCGAAAAATACTTTTAAAATCGCTTGTTGTGATGGTTGCTAGAGAACGAAATGACGAAATGACTATAATTTATTTAAGTAAACAAAAATTAGTGGGTATAAAATTGGACAGAAATATGTAAATTTATTTTAGTTGACCGGTTTCAACCACATATCAATCTTCTTCAGAATCTACAATAAATTATAATTTGTTTTAACAATACATACTTGAAATTTAAAAGGAAATGAGCTGATAAGAATGTCAAACTCATTTCTATGTTTATATAGTTTATTGACGAACGTTGTAGAGTGTACAGTTGTTTTTTATCTAATTGTTGTTAGTGTCTACATATAAGATTTTAATTGTTACATGTTATGTGCAATTATTTATGGTTTTTGACCTGGCTTATTCGCTGCAAAAATTTAATTGGTAAGTGATTTCATGTTTTTTATATGGACACATAAAAATACAAATATACTTTATTTATATATTTTTGATGCAGCCAAGGTGGCAGATGACAAAGTTACAAACAAAATTTGCGAGAACTTTGTTATGAACTGGTTAAGAAGAGCTAAAGAAAGACTGAAAAGAAAAAATGAAATATATAAATAAAATATTTTATGTAGTGATGTTAGTTTCCTAAAAAGAAAACGTGTAATAAAGGCTCATTTTTCTGGTTTTCATTAATTTCTCTTATATCTTTTTTTCCGACATACCTGCCTTTTTTGAATACTTTCTGAGTCTCATTATGGAGAACATTTTATGCAATTTCAAATGTATTTTAATTTTATCATTTTAAGTATCTAGTACGTTTTTGAACAAAATTTGAAAAGCTAATTTTCTTACTTTTGATACTATTTTTATTAAAAAAACTGTTTCAGGTTTCATTTTGTTGTATGATTGCAAATATAGTGATTTTAAAGAAACTCTGAAAGTATTTAAAAAAGGTAAATATGTCGAAAACAAAAGGTATAAAAATGAATATTAACTCTGAAAAATGAGACTATTAAACAAGTTTTTAACGTTAGTCATGAATTTAACTATAAGTAAAAACTGTTTTCTAGTAGTATCTCTGAAAAGATTTATTTAGTTCGTAACGAGTAAAATGTATAAAATAGAAAGCACCTTGAAATATTGTTTGTAAATTTTCCAAAAAAAAAATTAAACCATTTTGTAAGACATTTAGTACTTTCTGTTAACCTAATTAATCGTAGAATTTTTTATATCATCGGAAATTTATATAACGCTAATAAAATATAAAATACCCATATATATTTATCTAGTCCCTAATAGTACACAACGTCCTAGGGACGTCCATTCTAAGTCCATTTTATGTACAGACGTCCATGGACATAAAATGAACATCCAACGGACGTCCGTATCCGACCATTAAATGCACAAACTTCCAAGGACATAAAATGGATGTCCGATGGACGTCCATGTTTGGACATTTAATATACCAACTTCAAAGGAATTAAAATGGACGTCCGACGGACGTTGCTGTTTAAACACATTTTGAAATTGTGTAGAAAATGTTCATTTTGCGAATAGATGAACACTTTCATAGACTTTTTGCAGGGATAGCGTGATTTGATTGATTTAACTAAGTAAATTCTTTTCAAATTATTTCCACTAAGTGGTGATATTCTGATTCTAGTTCCTATAAAAATATTTTTAGGTTTCTTATGTTTCCTTGTGAGTTGGTATGGGCGTGTCCTATGTATTCATAATGATAACAATAAATTCAAAAATTAAATCTATTACATAAAAAAGTGAAAAAAGTAAAAACATCTATAAATCATATCTGGATTATATAAATAACATAATAACAGTATTGTATTGTATGAAAGTATTAAGCATACTTCGTGTGTTATGCACGTAAAATGAATAATAGTAATATATGATGTGAAAGCTACAAATGCAATTCAAAATTCGCGCGAGTGGAACGTATATGTGCCATGTTGCCAAGTGTAAAAATAATAAATTCTTAATAATTGATTTCAACATTCAACAGATAATATCTAAACAACTAAATAAAATCGTGTGTATCAGGTATTATCGTCATTTACTATTATTTTTTTATACAAAGAGATGTTACAGTTACAATTATTATCATCTTATGAACAAAATGATGCCCTGGCGGGAAATGAAGGTATCTGATTTGACAACAATGCTAAGTAAGCGTCCTTCTGGAAAAAGTGATAGATGATTTTGGCAGTTTTTTTTGCCAGATTTTGCTTCGCTTGTGGTGTAGTTTGTGTAGTTATTTTGATTTTGTGAAATATAATATAAAATATTACCGTAAGTACATTCTTTAATACTATCTTGTAAGTACTATTATTTATAATAAGAGTAATAAAGTCTTAAGCATTTCATAATAAAGGTCAAGTATTGATGTAGTGATTGTGGAATTTATAGGAATACGTTTGGTTTCGAGTGTAATTTTATAGCAGCTATATTGCGTAAAGGGCATACTGTAAGTGTAAACAGTTTGGTTAAATTTAGACTTACTTGTAATTTTGAACTTTAATTTGTACATAATATATATAAATACTTCGCTACCATGCTCAAGAGAAAACTTAAAGTTACAAAACGTCATCAATACAGAAATGCTAAAAAGTTATCAGATTCACTAATTGATATTGTGGAACAGGGGTGTTTATATTTCTTTGGCATCTAGTGATGAAGCCAATAGGACACCTCACAGTTCAACCTCTACCGAAACCAGATGTTTTGTATAAACAAAGCATTTGTGTACATGTATGTTCAGTGCGTTTGTTAATTTGGAACAAAGTTATTGGTGTTTTTATCGTTGTTCATAAAATTTAAGTGTGGTTTAATAATATTTGAAACATAAATAAGTTATTTGGTATATTGAAAGCTTAAGAGAATGAGTAATTACTTCATAAAATTGGAAAATGAACATCCAGACGTGGCGACGCGATATACACAAAAACTATCATTAATAAATAATATGGACCCGTATTCCCTAAAAGACAGTCAATTAAGTTATAGTGCTGCAGATTTTCCTCCAGTTAATAATATGGATATAGTTAGTTATTTAGTTTTAACAACAAGTTATTACACTAGTGAGCAGATGAAAGCCTTTAAATGTTTACATGCCTACAAGTACTTTGAAGCGGGGTTTGTTAGTAAATGTGGTATTATAAATATCAACAACTACATGGTAGTAGTTGCAAATGTAAGTTATAAATAATGCATTTAAGTATTCTGATTTAATATAGTTTCTTATTTTCTGTTATCAGGTAAAACATTCACAAAGAATGCATAACCCACCACTTCGTGTATGGATAATGTGCAAGATTGATGGGAGTATCGAAATTGCACATTGTACTTGTATGGCTGGTGCCGGAGAAGTGTGTAGCCATATTGGGGCTTTATTATACGCTTTGGAATATATTAACAGTTCGAAAACTAACACTTCTTGCACTGATGTGCGGTCATTGTGGAATGTACCAAGAGTGTCGAAGGTCCAGTGTGAACCCATAAAAAATATTAACTATGGAAAAACAATTTCATTTACGAAAATATTTAAAGATTCTGTACCACCAGTGGTGGATGAGGAACTGTCAACGCTTTTGAGACAAATCGAAGAAGCTGGTAGTCAGTCGGTTCTAATGAGAGTGGTTGAACCTTTTGCCAGTGCATTGGAAGTTAAAGAATCAGCAATTTCTAATCCACATACACAACTGTATAATGAAGAATATATAAATTTAACTTCTGAACAGCTTATACAGTTGTCTTCGGAATATGTAAATATTCACTTGACAGAAGAAGAGTGTGAGGAAATAAATAAGACAACAAAGGCACAATCTAACTCGAAGGAATGGTTTCATCAAAGAGCCCGGTAGGATCACAGCATCTGAGTTAAAGGATGTATGTAGAAGATCCCTTAGCAACCCATCTCTCTCACTTATAAAACAAATATGTTACCCATTGAAATTTACCTTTAAAAGTAAAACCACAGAGTGGGGCATTATACATGAAAAGAATGCATTAGAAGCCTATAAAAATGAACAGACTGTAAGCCATGACAATTTATCACTAGATGATATTGGACTCTGTATCACTCCCGATTTAGCACAATGTGGAGCTTCTCCAGATGCTAAAGTAAACTGTAGTTGTTGTGGAACTGGATGCGTAGAAGTTAAATGTCCGTACCTGCTACAAAATATAACAATAGAAAAATTTGCAGACCTGAAAACATCCTGTTTGTTAAAGACAAAAACAAATGAAATTTATTTGGATAATGGACATTCGTACTATTATCAAGTTCAGCAACAAATAGCTATGACTGGCACCTTATATTGCGATTTCGTTGTATGGTCCCCTAAGGAAATGTTCATTGAAAGGGTCCTTTTCAATGAAGATTTTTGGTATCAAGCTATGCAGAAAGCTACTGAATTCCATAAGAACGTAATTATTCCAGAACTTTTGGGATGCCATTTTACAAAAGCAGCCTCGAAAGCGGCATGTACGAATACTCCTCTGTGGTGTGTATGTAGAGGCCCGGATGATGGAAGACCAATGTTGTGTTGTGGCAATGACAATTGTGACATTAAGTGGTATCATTTTGAATGTATTGGAATTGATGAGCAGCTTACAGAAATGTGGATATGCAGTTTGTGTTCATAGTTAATTTTTTTATTTCATTTTAGTAATAATATAATGATAATATTCTGTAATTATTATATTTTTGCAGTGTATTTATAGGTTAATCTTATGCGACTACTTTCATAAGGTATACGATCATTTCGTAAA